>ML292108.1:0-53114 GCA_005239495.1 Nicotiana undulata
CCACGCTGGTTTACATGACTGACAAGGTACGTTTTCATCTCCATACATGTATTAATTCAAGTAGCGTCATACATGAGTATGACTTTATTCTTTTATGGTTCAGTTCAAATTCTTGTACTTACCCAAAATGAACCAGTTTCAAGAAGTTTCGTCTCATTAAATTAGCCTAGTTTTAGGGGGAAGAAACGGTCTAATCAATGTCAAATCACTGACAGGACTTAATCGATTAGTATCCTACTTGTGTTAATACTCGTCCGTTACAATTACCCCCGCCACAAGTTATAAATAGGCCATCATTACCCATAGTGAATAAAGCTATAGATGAACCCTGTTCAAATCATTCAACACTCAAATCTTCACTGTCTTTTGCCCTTTCTTCTTTTTCTCTCAAAAATTAAAAATGTTGTCTGCTTCATCTGGTTCTCAAAATCGTGACTACGATGAAGGAGTATATGAGTCTAATTCCCCACTAGTATATAGTTCTGAATCCTCTGAGACACCTGAAACCCCTGAATACCATGAGGCTCTTAGAACTACACCAAACCCTATTCCAACCCCAAAACCCCGTCGTGTAAAGGTTCTTGAACGAAAATCTGTGGCTTCAGGGTCACGAGCAAAGTTCTTGGAAGATTTGTTACAGGTTGAAGAAGAACCCAAACTTGATTCATCTAGTGAATCATTTAAATCTGCACAAGAGGACGATGCACCTGGTTTGTCAAGTGCTGAAAAAGGTAATACTGATGTTACCTCTGTGTTAAATTTTGAAAATAGATTTGTGCTGGTTGGGTCTATGGTGGATGTGGAAGTGCCAAGAAGGCCAAGAAAACTGGGAAAATTAGTGTGAATGAGGGAGATGCATGTGTGAGGGGTTCTAGGAAGGATGGTTCCATACTCAGTATTTGTGGCCCCATTCCTGATAATCTTGAAGATGATGTCGTAGTTTTAGGGGGAACTAGTGAAGTTGAGGATGCTGCTGCTGGATTAGAACAACTTATGAAGGAGATAAATGATCGTGTTTCTTCTGGGGAAGAAACCTTGGCTGAGAGACTTAAGAAACTGGGGGACTCATACAACCCCAAGAAGAGAAGGACTCCCAAGTCCATTAAGTCTAAGGCCACAAAGAAGAGGAAAACTAATGAGTCTGTTGGTGTACCTATTCCAAGGGTACGAGCTACGAGAAATACTGTTCGTGAAGAAGAGGAAAAGCTAGAAAAAGCTCTTAAAGAGAGCAAAAGAAAGAGAGATGAGAAAGGGAAAGCAAAAGTAGGGGAGCCTGTTGAGGCTATTGCTGTTGATGAGATGTTGGACCTGGTCCAACAGAATGAAGAGATTACTCCAATGGTGGTCAAGACACCCAAAACAAAATTTACTAAGACTTCCTCAATGAAGTCAGCATCTATGTGTGCTACCACCGTGGGTACATCTACAAGGACACGGTCCAAGGTAAAGTCGAAGAAGAAAGTTCAGATTGTTGAGAAAGATAATGATCCTGATTGGAGTGGAGATGATGAGAAGGAGGTTGGAGAAGTGTCGATGGATAGAGTTTCCATGTTTGGAAAACGACATATTTTGAAGGAAAAATTGCTGAATGACCTGGAGGAGCCAGGTATGAGGTACTTAGTGGATTTTCTGGTGGCTCAAGGCTGGAAGCACATGGTCCTTCGCTTGGAGGGCAGGCTAGTCAGAAATGAAGTAGTGGAATTCATGGGGAATGCAACTGTGATTGGAGGAAGGGTTACATCATTGGTCACGGGAGTTGAAATCTCTTTTGAGGCACAAGAACTAGGAGTCATTCTAGACATTCCATCTAAGGGATATGATGATTATACAAGGCAGAGATGACCTTGCTTGGATGGTATGGCCTCAGCACTTACCATCACCAGATTCTTTTGTGACAATGAAGAAGAGCCTGAACCCAGGGCAGTGTACAAAAGCGAGATGAAGCCTGAACACAAGGTGTTCTTTGAGTTTGTGATTATATTTCTGCTGCCAAGACAAGAGCGAAGGCACATTGCAAACTATATGGATCTAACGATCATAGAGTGCCTATATAGAGGCAAGCAGATCAATTGGCCATCTTTGATCATATAGCTTTTGGACAGGGTGGTAAATGGCACCAAGGCCCATGCGATTCCTTATGGATTTATACTTACTGCAGTTCTGGGTCATTTTGGAGTTCCCACAAAGAAGGCTGAAATGGCTACTGCTAAGGATTTCTTTGGGAAGGACACTTTGCTGTCTTGTGATTACACTGTCAGTGCCCCGGCAGATGAACCTGGTTCATCTCGGAAGCAACCGGTTAACAGCAAGGTCCGTACTCTGGTGTAAGAAAGTGAGTAAAAGGATATGGAGATTCTTCGCTTGAAGACTCGCTTAGTTGAGGTAGAAGGTGAGCGTGATGCTCTCAAAGCTGAATTAGCCAAGGAGAAGGAGAAAAATGAGGGTGTCTTGCACCAAATGTTGTCTCTTCTCCAAACCAAGAGTCCTGCCTCGTCTGCACCACCCCAAACTTAGGAATTTCCAGAACTACCCCCTCCTATCCTGTCAAGTGCCCAGTTCGGGACTGTGTTTAGTTGTTTGTTTCGTTTTTTTAATTCTGTCGTACTCATGTTTTGATTGTCTTTGTTTTAATTTGTTTTGGTGTTGATCAACCATGTTAATTAAATGAAAGCTTGGTGTTTTGACAAAATGTCTCTATTTATGATTTAGCTTACATTTTTGGTTTCTTGTGTTGATTAATCATGTATGCACCTACAGTTGCCAAAATTGGCCATGAGTAAGAATTAATTACTGGTAAGTATCATTTTGCAACTTTTCGATGATGCCAAAAGGGCGAAGATGTGCTCCAGTTATTGTTTCATTTTTTGAATTTTTTTTGAAGTGATATTTATAACCTAATGAACCTGGTTCTTGATGATTAATGCTCACAAAAATACAAAGTGTTGGATGTGTATACAGGACAAATGCACAGAGTTTGTCATCATAAAAAGGGAGAATTTGTTGGCCCATATCACTGAATGGGTTTTGAAGATTGACAACATGTGTCCAGTTGAACCAGGTCCATCATAGCACACACTTCTATATGAAGCAGTTGGATCGCAAATCGTACAAATCTAGGAGATATTAGAGTTTGCTAAATATCAAAGAACTAAGAGAATGTCTCCTAATATGAAAATGTTGCAAATTGATAGAGAAGACATAAGTTGATTTCAGCTAGGACACGAATAGAGGAAGGAAGTTGAGTTACAATCAAACTTCTCAACCAAGGAAGAGTTGGATCAGAATTGTATCATGGACTCAACCAACGACCTCTATAAATAATCAAAGTATTACTGTTGAAAGAGGGACGCACAAGTGCAAAAGTGAATTAAGTTCTAAAGCAAAAGTTCCAGAGGTTTTGCAAGCAGAATTGTTGTGCGATACAAAGGCTCTAGTTCAACTAGAAGGAACAGTTTCATTGTCTGTATATCGAGTCTAGTTGATTGTAGTAGGAGTTTAAATATTGTAGCTTATCAGCTTTATTAGAAGCAAATTGTAATAGATACAAATTGATCAAGTTAGAGTTAGCTTGAAATCTGTAGAAATTAGCAAGAGGCTAATTGATACAAAGAGGATTAGAGTCAGTCCTAGGATTACATAAGAGTTTATTTTGTAAGTCCGGTTTGGCTCAGTGTTTAGTGAAGAGTTTTGAGCAAATCCTACTGAGGAGTAGGTCGTGGTTTTTTCACCTTTTGAGCCAGGTGTTTTCCACGTAAAAATTCCTGTGTCTTTACTATTACTGCTTAATTATTTCGCAAACTGTAGTAAGTAGTAGATTAAGAAGAATCAGGTTCTTCTTATTAGACAGCACTCGAAAATTAGGTACTGCACAATTAACTTATAATATTGTGTAGTATTGAAGTCTAAAACATCACTAAGGATCATTTTTATATAAATTTAATAAGATTTCATGGTAAAAAAGTGGTCAAATTCTCCTAAATTCATAAACCCTAGGTTTCCACTCTAACCCCTTTAATTTCACTAATTAGATGTTAATCTACATAGGTTTGGGTGTAATAAACTAACATTTAATTGAAAAATACTTACCTCTTAGCAACTAGGCCGAACACCCTCTTGGAAGCTCTCAAAATCGCCTATGGTGGGGAAGAAGAAACTTGTATTAAATGAATCATTGCTTTCAGTGATTCTCGCACCTGCGGTCATTGGACCACACCTGCGGTCCCGCACCTGCGGCCAAATGGTCGCACCTGCGATGAAGGCCAAGGGGGCCTGGGACCGCACCTGCGAAGGGATTCCCGCACCAGCGGGTCCGCGCATGCGGACAAACCTCGCACTTGCGAGGTCGCGCCTGCGAGAGAGAGTCCGCTCCTGCAGAAATTGGCCAGCCTTCCCCTAGGTCGCACCTGCGATGGTTTGACCGCAGGGGCGGTATCGCACCTGCGACCTGGGCAACCGCACCTGCGGTCACACCGATTGGGGTCCAGGAGGCCCCTGGGCCCACCCGAGCCCCCGTACAATAATACTAATAAGTCCTAAATCCTATTACGGACTCGCTTGAGCCTTCGGAACCCTTCAAAAGAACGTTAAAACTCAAAATCACCCCTCAAAACCCCTAGAATCAAACTTAGAAATTTCAAGTTTTAAAATTCGGTTTCAATGCGCCGAACCGACCTACACTACTCGGAATAACATCAAACTTTACAGGCAACACATAATAATCATATTTAACCTGTACCGGGCTCCGGAACCATAATACGGGCACGGTAACCAAGCTTTCACTTTAATTATCATTTTCAAAAACCTTACTATTTTTCAGAAAACAATTTTCTTTAAAAATTTATTTCTTGGCCTTGGGACCCCAGAATTTGATTCCGGGCACGCGCCCAAGTCCCATATTATCCTACGGACCCTCTGGGACCGTCAAATCACGGGTCCGGGTTCGTTTACCAAAAATGTTGACCAAAGTCAACTTTAATAAATTAATTATTAGAATTTCAGTTTTTCATCAAGTTTTCACATAGAAGCTTCCCGACTACACGCCCGGGCTATGCACACATATCAAGGTGAGATTAGCGGAGGCTTTCAGAGCTTCGGAACACAGATTTAGCTATATTAGTGCCGGATGACCGTTTGGGTCATCACAATTAGTACCATGGTATTTGCACATTTTATTAGGATTACTCTGGGCTGGATCGGTCTGTGGGGGTCAAGTCCATCTGGTATATTTGATCCGCCCAATGGATGATATAATAGCCGATGCATCAATGCTGAAGTTTTATTCTGATAATCATGGCGCTTCTATAGGCTCGATATTTCTATGGAAACCACTCTTACTCATGAGCCTTTGAGAGCTCTGCCTCGATCATTTCTTCGATCACTTCGAACGAGGTTGCATCCAGGACCTCTATTTCTCTGATCTCCACCATATGGTTGATACCGATCTCTGTTCGATCGTGGTTTATCAATGTCCCTTTGAATTCTACTGACAGCCCTGTCTGGATAAGAGGAACCGGAAGGAGCTCCCAACTAATCATCCTCGACCCTGATTTTTGACTGGTACCGATTATGCTCATCGGCCCAGATCACAACTAGATATTCGATTAAATTTGTTTTTAACTATCGTGAGGCCACCGAACTTCGTATGTTTAGACCTTGAGTAAAAGCTTGGATGTCCCAATCATCTACAACCGGGTGTAGGTCCATATGTTCCATATGGAACCAAGATACGAACTCTCTGAGCATTTCGTTGTCTTTTTGCTTTACTTTGAAGAGGCTCGACTTCCTAGTCTCGACTTTTTTGGATCCGGCGTGTGCTTTGACGAAGGAATCTGCGAGCATGGCAAAGGAATCAATGGAGTAGGGAGGGGGGGGGGGAATTATGATACCCTATCATCGTCCCCTTCAATAAAGTTTTTCCAAACTTCTTCAACGGAAAAGAATCAATCTCATCATCCCCTAAGTTGTTCCCCTTAATTACGCATGTGTAAGAAGTGACATGCTTATTGGGGTCAGGGGTTCCATTATACTTGGGAATTTTTGGCATGCAAAATTTCTTCGCAATGGGCTTAGAAGCCGCACTTGGGGGGGAAAGACTTTTGCATGAACTTCTTCGAATCCAAACCCTTCAGAATCGGTGGTGCCCCCGAAATTTGATCAACTCGGGAGTTATACGTTTCTACTTTTTTGTCATTTTCTTCAATCTTTTTCTTCCCTGTTTCAATTCGCTTTGAAAGCTCTTCAAAATTTTCATAATGCCGGGGGCTGTCCCTGATTCATTCATGTTTGACCTCTCCGCGTACTGGTTCGGCCTTGTGAATAACTTCTAGTGAGGGCTCGGGTTCAATCCCACTCGGTGTGCGATTCTGATTTTTAGACTCTGCCACCTTCGCTGCCCTGTGTATCTTGACTGGCCATTCGAACGTCTCTATGGACCCTATTCTCGGGGTCGACGCCCAGATTTGCATTTAGGACGACATGGAAACTGACGTTGATGGTATTTGCAACCGTTACTCCCTTGAAGGCCAACCTGAGGTGCTTCAATCCCTGCGACAGCTATATTGTCGTTTTCCCCATGAAAACCAACGCCATTGTCAGCGTGTGTGGGTATTGTTTGAGAGTTTGGCATGCTGATCCTAAAATAAAAAACACTTACGAGAACAAGCATAAAACAGTGTGTGTTATAAGAATTAGTACTAGGAAATCACTATTATCCTTAGCCTCACGGTGGGTGCCAAACTTGTGATGACCCAAACGGTCATCCCGTGTTAACCTAGCTAAATCTGCGGTCCGAGGCTCCGAAAGCCTCCGTTAAATTTTACCTTCATATGTGTGCGCAACCCAGGCGTGTAGTTGGGAAGCTTCTATGTAAAAAAAACTTGATGAAAAACTGGAATTCTAATAATTAATTGATTAAAGTTGACTTTGGTCAACATTTTTGGTAAACGGACCCGAACCCGTGATTTGACGGTCTCGAAGGGTCCGTACGAAAATATGGGACTTGGGCGTGTGCCAGGAATCAAATTCCGAGGTCCCAAGACCGAGAAATGAATTTTTAAAGAAAATTGTTTTCTAAAAAATATAAAGGTTTTTTAAAAGGGTAATTAATGCGAAGATGGAGTTACCGGGCCCGTATCATGGTTCCGGAGCCCGGAACAAGTTAAATATGATTATTATGTGTTGCCTCTAAAGTTTGGTATCATTCCGGGTAGTGTAGGTCAGTTCGGTGCCTTGAAACCGAATTCTAAAACTCTAAGTTCAAAGTTTGATTCAATTTGGTTTTGGGGTTGAATCCGTAGTTCCGTTGTTGTTTTTCACATTCCACGAATTCGAGCAAGTCCGTATCACATATACAGACTTGTCAGTGCTTTTGGACGGGGTCCCGAGGGGCTCGGGTGAGTTTCGGACCTCCTGGAGCTAAATTCAAAACACCAGAATTTTTTGTATCTGGTTTCCTTCTTCGTGTTCGCGGGAGGGTGGCCGCGTTCGCGAAGAAGGAATTGGGCAGGGGCTATGGATGCTCTATGCGTTCTCGTTCCCCAACCGCGTTCGCGATGGGTTGGGCCTCCTGGCCTTCGCGTTCGCCCTCCCTCCGTCGCGTTTGCATAGGGTCCAGCCTATTGGGCCGGTCCAGTTGCCGTTTGCCTTCGCGTTCGCACCCGTCCAGCCGCGTTCCCGAAGGTCTATCGCAACTAGCCTCCGTGTTCGCGGCCCCTCCCTCGCGTTCGCATAGAAGCCCAATGGGGGCCTGGTCAATGAAGCCTTCGCGAACGCACTGCCCAGGGTGCGTTCACATAGAGTAACACCTGGGCTGTGTATTTTCTAAAAAACGGGACTTAGGCTCATTTTCTCCATTTTTTCTTCACTTGGGTCGATTTTGGGAGCTCTTCAAGAGGGATTTTCACCTAGCATTTGATAGGTAAGTAACTTTTATTGCAATTTAAGTTAAATACATGAACTTGTAGGTGGATTACACCCTAATTAAGGGAAAATCATGAGTTAGAGCCAAGACCTAGGGTTGATGGATTTTTAGGAATTTCACTACTTTTCTACCATGAAATCATACAAAGATTATATATTAATGATCCTTAGGCTATGGGTGAATGATATCTTCGAAAATTTCTGGAATCCGAGCATGTGGGCCCGGGGGTGTATTTTGGGATTTCTTCAAGAATGATGAATTAGCCTAATTGGTAGTAGAATTCC
Source organism: Nicotiana undulata (assembly GCA_005239495.1). Taxonomy (NCBI): domain Eukaryota; kingdom Viridiplantae; phylum Streptophyta; class Magnoliopsida; order Solanales; family Solanaceae; genus Nicotiana; species Nicotiana undulata. The sequence goes on from ML292108.1 coordinate 8,203, forward strand.
ATACTTTTGAGCGTATATTGATGCATTTAAATAATATTTGGCTAGTTTCGAGTCCTTGGGCGACGAGTTTGGAGTGTCGGGCACTTTCTTGACCCGAGGAGTAGGCTCTACGAGAGGTGAGTCTCCTTTCCAACCTTGTAAGAAGGAATTGTCCCCATAGGTGATTGTAATTGATTGAATGATCTTATTTGCGTGGGCTACGTACGCACCAAGTGACGAGAGTCCGTACGTAGCAACTATTATGCCATGTCGGGTAGCTTTAGGACTCCCAAGCATGCCTATACGTGTCTTGCTTGTATCTTTGCATATACATTCGGTTTGGTTGATATCCCTGAAGTTGGTGTGGAAATGTTAGCAAGTATCATGTGAACTAAATGTAAATCCTATGTTTCAATTTTGTACCCGGAATTTCTCTTAAGGTTTCTCCTGATAATTATGTGTATGTTACGAGCACCCGAGTAACAGGTATGATTCGTGAGAGGGATAGCCTTATATTATGTTAACCGCGTCACATGATCGATTCGTGAGCGGAGTAGTAGATGCATATATGGTTCGGGTCGTCGACCCTCGGCAGTGCACATTTAATATATTCCGACGCTTCGTCCGTACGCTTCGGCACATTTCATGCCATTTATTTGTCTGAGAGCTTTTATCATAAGTTATCCTTATTCAAATTGTTTAGCTTGGAAGGAAACTTGAGAATTTTATTTGCTATCGTTGTCGGGTATTGAAAGGGAGATTTTATTTGCATACTTGACTGTTCTACGTCTACCTGTTTCATATTTATTGTTCATGTTTAATATTATTGCAACATATTATTATTGTTGACCTAGTGAGTAATACGTCTACTTCTCGTCACTACTTCTTCGAGTATAGACGGTATACTCAATGGGTACATATTTAAATATATGTATTCATGCTACTCTTCTGTACTTAATTGTACAGGCTCAGAGGCGGCTGCATCCGGTCACTATTCCGGTGGTCATCGTTGAGAGTTTCCCATTTAGCTGATTACACAGTGATCTGCTTTCCTTGGCGATCTCAGCAGCGCTGTGGAGTCCCCTGCTCACATTCTAGATGTTATTGTCTATCACCCTTCAGGCAGTATTGTATTTACTAGTAGTATTTTGTTATCCTTTCAGTCGCCTGTTGACTTGTGACACTAGGTTCTGGCACACTTTCTAGTTTTGCCTGATATTTTGCGTAGTTGTATGTGCTGGCTATACCTTTGAATTATATAATCCCACGTGCTTACGTTTAAATGTTGTTTTAATGAATTTTTTACCTTAAAAACCCGAAAGAGATTTTTATCACTTAAACATGTAAAGTAACCTCACTAGTAGATAGGTGTTGGCTTGCCTGACCCCAGTGTTGGGCGCCATCATGACCGTAGCGGAATTTGGGTCGTGACAAAACTGTTTACCCTTAAAATCGGATAACAATTAAACTTATAAGTAGTTTTAAGGATAGGTGATTTAACCTAGCACAAATTGACAAATATGATAATTAATGCTAGATTTTGACTGCAAATAAAACAAACCAGTATAGAAATGCAATTAGGCCCTTGAGCTAGATCGCCCTCGAACCGACTGGGAATATAGTTAAGAAATATAAACTGAACTGAAGAACATAAGATTTTAAGAGAGAAAAGTGTTGTATTGATTTGATATGCGAGAATTGGATTGTTACAAATGATTAGAACTCCCCTTTATATAGTAGAAGAGTTCTACTTACGGTACAATTCTAAATACAGAAGGAAATCCCATGATTGGCTAAATAACTGTTATTGATTTGATCCGCTCCGATATTTCCTCTACGATCCTCGACCGGTCACGGATATCTCGGCTTTCCGTTAGTGTACTGTCTTCGATCTTGCTTGATGTCTATACTTTGGTGTCGATCATTACCTGTCTCGATTGGTACTTCGAATCCCGAGATGATCCTCGGCCCACCATCCTAGTCTCGGTTAATCAATAAAATCAGGTGAGCCCAATTTTAACCGTATACAGACAAGTTATCAGGTAAATTCCGCCCCTAGTTACTCTTGTTGATCCAATTTATACTACCTTTTCTTTTTCTTTTCTTTTTTCTTCTTCCGAGTTTCCTTGATTTCTGCTAATTTGTATCAACAAATTAATACGAATTTGCAAATTTTCATTCTGTTACCTTCCGAAAAAATTAAAATTTATGCTTCCATCCTTTTTGTTTCACTTATAATTCCTCTTAAATTTATCAACTTATTTTTTTATTGAAGGGAAGAATCATTTTGTCTATTTTCCCAAACGAATCTCCTGGAAAAGGACAAAGAAAACCTTCCTTTTTACTAGAACCTTTTTCATTCTAGTCACTGTATTGGCGGTAAATAAGTGTTACACGTGGAATTATATTTAGCTGACAAAGCATGATACGTGGAACAATAATGGAATGACAACTGGAATACTTCATTAATGAAGTATATGAAGCACGGAAGACGCGATGCAAAAACCCATGAGACAATAAAGAACCAACGTTCGAGACTAAGCAGCTTTTGAAGAGGCACGAGCGGAACAAATCAAGACTGGAAAGAAGGAAGATTCATGAACCCACAATTAATGAGGAAAGGGAATCAGAATCGTTACAAAATTCTTATAGTCAGTTACGATTACCAATCATAACGGGAAATTAATACCATTTATGCCCATAATGAATTCACCATAAATGGGAAGAAACATTATATTGGGTATTCCTATATATGGGGGCAGAGTCTCATTTGTAAGGATAAGTTCCAAAGACTATCAAAAGATATTTACTTTCTCTTTCTTATTCAGTGAAATCTACTATTCTCTTTCTTTAGCTAATTTTTATTACAATTTTTATTTCCTTTTAAGCGAATTATTGAGGAAGTAAGGAATTATTTTGTTAGTAGTAACCCAATTTCTTTTAAAATTAGGCTTTGACTAAGAATCTTATTTTTTGGTTAAACAAATTGGTTTTGGTACCGGGAAATATGATAATCTTTTTACGTTCCAAATCCTTCTTTCTCACAACCAAATTATGTCAAATGTCAATGACATTAACCAACAGGAGGGAGGATATGCACCAATCCCTTCGCCACAGGAATCTCCTCGACAATCTCGAGAAGGAACACCTGAAAGATCAACATCACACACGAATGAACAACATCAGGACGAGCAGACTTTTGAGCAAGATGCTTTAAAACAATTGATAGCAGAACATGTGAACAACGCTCTCCAGGATTTTGATAGGGGATTGCCAACTGCGCTGCCAACTCCTCCCCCAAAACAATACTGCAACCATAGAAAATCCACGCTCGGGGCTTGCCAACTCAGGGAGCGGGGGAACTCCAATTGAATCTTGTGATGAAAGGTCAGGTACACCCAATAACTCTGATTTACAAAGTTTGGTACTAACTTTGCAGAAATAGATGAAAGAGGAAAACGATCTCTTGGAACAAATACCTGGTGTACCACATGTGATTAAAGGAGTAGATATTGATAAATATTCGCAGCAACTTTGGAAGCCGAGCGCGGCTCCTCTGCCATTCCTAAGAAGTTCAAAATGCATGATATCCCAAAATATGATGGAACGAATGACCCACGAGATCATGTAACTACGTTTACAACGAGAGTAAGAGGAAATAATTTAACAAAGCAGGAGATTGAATCTGTTTTGGTCCAAAAATTCGGAGAAACACTCAAGAAAGGGGAATTGACATGGTATTCTCTTTTAACTGAAAATTGTATTGATTGTTTTGCCGAGATTCCTTCATAAAAGCACATTCTGGGGCTTAGAAGGTTGAAAAAAGGATGAAACACATCTTTAAAGTAAAATAAGGTTGGGAAAGCTATGTATTCATAAAAAAGAACCCTAAACACTTTATTCTATCTCATCCAAAAGCGATTTTGGCTGATCAAGAGGAGAACATCGGCGGCAACCCTCCTATTGCCACCACGACCGGTAACCAACCTTGTATGGGGGTTGGTTTGCATCCCCAAAAATTTCCCAACCTTTAAACAATAATCCAACCATAAAAACTCCATTATATTTCTCAAAAATATTACAGCCTACTTCATTAAATAGTCCCATGCAAGTAGCGCAATATAATGTCAAGCGAATTCAGATGAGACAAGCATCTTTTGTGTATGGGCAGCCTTTACTGAAGTTTACGGAGGCAAAGGTGGATTGCATGAACATAATTGAAGGATTGCAATATGCTACGGTATGCAATTTTTCTTATGGATGGCCAGAATTAAAAGAACTTCAAAGAATCATTCATGCGCAATGTGACATTAAGGGTGAATGCAATATTGGACTTCTGAGGGATAGGCACACATTGATTCGACTTACTTTATCGCAAGATTTTTTAGATTTTACGTCGAAAAGTGTTTGTTATGTGAAGGCAAACGATGGCTTTGAATATCAGATGAGAACATTGATATATGATTCAAAATTTGAGGCAGGTGAAGAAACGCCTAAGGTGATGGCTTGGATTTTGTTTCCTAGCTTGTTACCTATGTTTTTTTATTAAATAATGCCTATTTCATTTGCATCAGCTGTGGGGAAACCATTACAATTAGATATGGCAACGATTAATAAGACACGTCCAAGTTGTGCACGAGTTAAGGTACTTGTCGATCTGTTAGCTGAGCTCCCAAAAAAAGTTCGAATGGACATCGAGAATGAAACTATGGGGGAGGTGTGAAATAAATGGGTAAAGATTCAATATGATTATTTACCTAAATACTGCTCATTCAAGCTACAAGGCCATGACGATTTTGAGTGTTGGAAATTGCATCCTGAACTTATGATGCATGACAAGGAGAACAATGAAGCAACAAATACTGTAAATTATAAGGACAAAAATAAGGGGCCTATAATGCTCCTTATAAGTGGGAAGGTAGTTGGGAACGTTGGGGAATAGTGGAAAGAAATGTGAGATAATCGAGCAAAAACAAAAGCTGGAACGGATACTGCCGAGGTGATTGCTACTGCCCAGGAGAATGAAGGTGTAGGAAAAAAATTGATGTTAGTGGAAAATCAGGCTAATGATCCAATGTCTACAACTAACAAATTTGTATTGTTTGAGAATGATAATGGTAATAATGTGGAGAAAGATGATGAGAACCAATTAATTTTGGTAGAAGACGATACAACCCAAGGTGCTAAAATTAATGTAATAGTAGGTGGCAATATTGGTGTATCAAAATCAAACCTTACTACTAACACAATTGTAACACTTAATCCAGCCGCCCCGAAATTTAATCCTAAGGCAACTTGGATTACAATAGGCAAGGATCGAATGGGTGAAATTTCAAATGGGAGAAGGAATGAGGAACCTAGAAATACTGAATCTACTGCACAATGGGTTACTAGAGCCTTTGGTGGTATCAATGTTACAACTAACCAATCATGTCAAGAAATTCCATCGCAATCGTTAGACACAATGTCCATACCCGAGCAAGAGAATTTGAAGGAGCTGTTAACTAAATCTAGTGGTAAGTTGTGGTGTGATAAGGAGGAGGAGGATTTAGAAGAAGATGAAGGGGAAGATAACAATAGAAGGAGATGATCAAGGAGAAGAAGAACATAGTGTCAATGCTAAGGTGGAGGCTCATGTTGATCAAATAGACAATGTGTCATCAACAGTTTAAGAACAAGTTTTGATCCCTAAACCTAATCAGGGTTCACAAGCTACAGTAATCCCTAATAATGCCATAGCAAACCCCGCAGATCCCACCCTTCAATGCCAGACCCAGGAGGTACAGGAGATCAACATCAACACCATGCAAAGGTTATTACCAGCCCAGCAGAGATCAATAATGAAGGGGTGCAACAGGTTATGAGTCCTACAAAGGAAGGGGGAGATGTAGGAATTACTACAAGAATTACAAATGTTAATACTCTAGTTGATTTAGTGGGCCATGCTTCTAAGGAGAATGTTGGTAAAAATTTGATTCCTAAGCCTATAAAAAACCAGCTGATCGCACAAGATAGACAGGAGAAAGAAGATGATAATCAGATGGGGAAAGGAAGGGATTTAGATACAGAATGGACGACACAAAACTTCATGAATGTATCAAGGAAAGGTGACATCTCTCCTAGGCAAATAGAAAAAGGAAAATCAACTAGTAGGGGAAGGAAAAAGAAAACAAAAGAAATTCCTAGCGTGCATGCACCTGGGGTTCAAATAAGAAAGACTTTATCTAAATCCAGTAATTAGCGATGAATGCTATGATTTGGTTTAGTGAACACTAAGAGAGATTTTGAAAGGCTCATAACAATGCATAGACAATATAATTTTAAGTTTATTGGTTTGATGGATCCAATGCAACAAGGTAGGAAAATGGATAAATATAGGAGGAGAATTGGTTTTGCTCAAGGTATTACTAATATATCGAACAAAATTTGGGCTTTTTCTTGGATGAGAAATATGAAGTTAGAATCTTGATGAACATGGTGCAACAGTTGATTGTGAGTTTAGTAGACACTGAAGATCATAAAGAATTTATTCTTACACTCGTTTATGCTAAATGTGATGCAATAAAATGAATAGATCTTTGGGACTCCTTGTACGCACTGGCAGTAGACATGACAATACCTTGGCTCGTTGGTGGAGATTTTAACTCCATTTGGGACAAGGAGGAAAAATTTGGAGGATTGCCTGTGCATATAAATGAGATTGATGATTTTAGACATTGCGTCAACACATTCAATCTATTTGATTTGGGCTTTAAAGGGAGCATTTTGACATGGTGGAATGGGCGTGCTGAAGAGGATTGTATATTTAAACGTTTGGACATATGCTTAGCAAATATGGAGTTATAGCAAGCTTGGCCTGGGATGGAGATCATTCATATGTCAAAAACTGGTTTAGATCATAGTCCAATGATGCTAAATTTCAATCCTTATATTGTCCCTATCAAGAAATCTTTCAGATTTTTAAATCTTTGGACCAAACATGACACGTTCCTGGACGTGGTGAAAGAAAATTGGACAACTGAATTCCATGCCAATCCATTCATCTTATTTAAATACAAGTTGAAGAAGCTGAAGAAGGCTTTGTGAATCTGGAGCAAAGCCACGTATGATGATGTTTTCCAACAGGTATCTAGCCTAGAGGAGGTGGTGAAGGTGCACGAGACACAATTTGAGATGAGCCCTACCATTCACAACAGGGAGAGACTTCAACGAGTTCAGGAAAAATTAATTAAGTTCTTGGCATTGGAAGAAGAATTTTGGAAGCATAAATCAGGTATATCTTGGTTTCAAGATGGAGATAGAAATACCAAGTTCTTTCATGCCCAAGTAAATGGAAGAAGAAAAGGGTTATAACTGAAGAGAATTCAATCTACTGATGGGAATTGGCTAGAAGAGAATGAAGAAATAGTTGCCGAAGCTATGAGGTTTTCTCATGATCAATTTACTGAAGCTATTGTCCCTAGCTCTTTTGGGATATTAGATCATATTCCTCATATGCTGAATAGTGAGTAGAATTGTGATTTAGTAAGACAACCTACTTGTGATGAAGTTAAACTGACAGTGTTTGGGTTAAATAGTGAGAGTGTTGGAGGGCTAGATGGATTCTATGGGAAGTTCTTTCAATGCTGCTGGGATATAATTAGAGAGGATGTGGTGGATATGGTTAAAACATTCTTTAATGGGCAAGATTTACCTAAGTTTGCGACTCACACAAATTTGGTTTTATTTCCAAAAAAGAAGGAGGTGATTACCTTTTCAGATATGAGACCTATTAGCCTAAGCAATTTCGTCAACAAAATTTTCTCAATCTTCATACATCACAGGTTACTGAACATCCTTCCTACTCTTATTTCTGATGAACATGCAGGTTTTGTGAAGGGTAGAAGCATCGTGGAGAATGTTCTATTAACTCAAGAGATAATCACTGATATGCGATTGAGAACCAAGTCAAGGCCTAATGTGATGATTAAATTAGACATGACGAAGGCTTATGATCGGTTATCTTGGCTATTTTTGGCTAAGGTACGGAGGAAAATGGGATTCTGTGAGAGATTCACAGGCATGGTGTTTGGCTTAGTGTCTAACAATTGGTACTTAGTTCTTCTCAATGGGAAACCATATGGATTCCTTAAATCTACTAGAGGAGTTAAGCAAGGTGATCCATTGTCACCTGCTTTATTCATATTGGATGCTGAGGCATTATCTAGGGGATTGAATGCACTCCATTTGAATTTATATTTTTGTGGTTATGGATTACCAAAGTGGAGCCCTAAAATTAATCACCTATCATATGCCGATGATACCATTATATTTTCCTCTTCAGACGCCACTTCACATCAATTGATCATAGAGGTTTTATATGCTTATGAAGCTGCTTCTGGACAATTAATAAACAAGGCAAAGTCAGCAGTACACTTACATAATTCCGCAAGTAATGGAGTTGTGGCAAAGGTGCAAAGAATTACAAGAATTGGTCGACAAGATTTTACTTTCATTTATCTTGTATGCCCATATTTTATACAAGAAGGAATATGGCTTTTTATCAAGGTCTCATTAATAAGGTGCTGGATAAATTGCAATCTTGGAAGGGTAGGCTTTTCTCGATTGGAGACAGGGCAGTCTTAATATCCCATGTTTTGCAAAGTATGCCAATTCATTTACTTTCAGTTGTTAATCCTCATGCTTTTTTGATCAATAAGTTGCACAAAATATTTGCAAGATTTTGCTGGAGTAATTCAGTATATGGAAGAGCTAGACACTGGACATCCTGGGATAAATTGTGTTTGCCGTGTGAGGAAGGTGGGGTTGGTTTTCGATCTTTACATGATGTGTCAAAGGCTCTATTTTGTAAGTTATGGTGGAATTTCAGAACTAAACATGGAGTTCTTTCATGTGCCAAAAATATTGTAAGAAGTTGAATGCATTGATTGTGCCTTGGAGACATGGATCACATGTTTGGAGGAAGATGTTGGAAGTAAGAGACCTTATTGAGCGCAAATAGTATGGCAACCAAGAATGGGATCTTCTCTTTTATGGTTTGATAATTGGACGGGTTTGGGAGCTCTATATTTCATTACACCTTCAGATTTTTATTGTGACGAATCAATCCATAATATATATTATGTGGTGAGACAAGGAATACGTGATGAAGACAGAATTAGACAAATACTGCCTCATGATCTTCCTTCACAGATTCTAGAGAATGTGAAGCCTCTAGAATTAAATGGATGTTCTGGATAAACCAATATGGGCACTTGAACCTCGAAGGGACTTGAGCGTAAAATTTGCATGGGAATACTTGAGGAGTAGAAGGGATACTTCCATCACTTATAAGAACATGTGGGTTAAAGGGCTACCAATTAAAATCTCTTTCTTTATGTGGAAATTGTGGAGAAGGAAACTACCATTAGATGATGCTATTCGAAGGATGGGGTACTCCATGCCTTCAAGATGTTGGTGTTGTGTGAATTCGGAGGAAGAAACAGTGGCACACGTGTTTTTTAAATCATATGCTGCTAGGAGGGTGTGGTCGTATTTCTTATCTTTTGCAGTTATACCTTTAAAGGATTAAATCTTCATCAAACTATTCTGAAATGCTGGACTGTACGTGTTATTCCAAGGCTCAAACCAATTTTTCAAACCCTACCTTGCATTATATCGTGGGAGTTATGGAAAAGGCGAAATAGTTATAAACATGGAGATGTGGTGTCCATTAATAGGGTTGTATACCAAGTATCAACCATAATTAATTCGCTTATCAAGGTGAGGAAGCCAGGTATTCAAAATGTGCCATATAGATTGCCAGATATGCTGCTCATGATGGAGAACTACACACCAAAGTTGAAGGTGAATAAGGTACTTTGGGAGTTTACAATGGAGGGATGGACAAAAATCAATATGGATGGGGCGTCAAGGGGCAACCCAGGAAGAAGTGCGATTGGTTATATGTTAAGGGATGAAAAGGGAGATGTTATATATGCATGAGGTAAGGAAATACAAGAAGTGTCGAATACAGTAGCGGAGGCGATGGCTATTCTGGAGGCATTAGAATACTGTATGCAGCATGATATATCTCACATTTGGATACAAACAGATTCTATTTTACTTAAAAATGTTATTGAAGGAATGTGGAAGTCACCTTGGATCATTGAGGAGCAGATTATGAAAATAATGGAAATGCTGGTAGAGTGTCTCACATTTTTAGGGAAGGAAACAAATTAGCGGATCATTTGGCTAATTATGCTTTGGACGTTGGAAATATTGAATGCCATGGATTCCATCACTTGGACACATCTGGGAAGATGATAGTGAACAATGAGAAATTACAATGTCCATATTTGCGTATCAAGGTTGCAATGAGCTAGAAGGGCCGATGGAAAGGCAAGATATGGGGAAGGAGAAGAGTAGAGATAGCATGCTGGATCACCATTCTCAAATCTATATAGAGGAGAGGGTGGTGATTATATTTTATACTAACATTGTTTGCTTTTTTGTAGGTGACGATACTGTGTCCATGCCGTATCTTTTGGTGCAAATTCAAAGGGTAGTATTAACACTTAGTGTTCATTCCCTTGTAGGACCATCAAAGATATGCACAAGCATGGAAGGAACGATCTTCATAAGCTTGGAAGATAGGGAACAAAATATTTTTCTAGTATAGGTTTCACTCTTGAACCGCAACACATGTCCAGTCCTAGAGAATATTACATTATATGGAGTGCAAAAACAGTCATCAAATCCAGATATATAAAGGCAATAACTGGGCAGTTCTCAACACTGTCCAGTTTAGATATCCATGTGAATCATCGAAAGGGTGGCAGCTGCTGGAGTTTTTTTTGGTGTGTAATTTCCTACACTGCGTCTTAGCAAGGCTCACCAAAAACAATCAGATAACATGAAGTGGAATCATCCGCATATCACAACAATCGATCAAAGCTATTGAGGTCATGCAATATTGCTGTAGAAACTGTTGGAGTTTTAAGCATTAATGCTTAAAATATGGTGAATGAGAAATGGAGAGAAAAATGAAATATTTGAGTAATATTTGAAGGTCCCTCCTTGATTGTCCCATATGGGAAGAGGAAAAGGTTTTTGATGGGTATATAAGCAATTGCTCTTCTTCTAGCTCATAAAGAGTTGAGAAGAAGGCAAGCCTCGCGCCGTCGTCGCTCGGCTTCGGCTTCGGATTAATATTAAATCCATTTCAGTTATCCAATTTTATTTTAATATCTAATATTTAATATTAAAATAAATATTAATATTAAATCCATTTCAGTTATCCAATTTTCAGTTTTCTATTTTTGTAACAGAAAATTAACTACCCTTCAATCCCTCTTTATTGTTGAGTAAATAGCCATTTATGTTATGGCATTTATTCTATGGCCGTTTTGCAAAAACAACCATTCTAAAGAGTTGCACCTCTTCATATTTCAGCCCAACTTTGGCTATAAATACAAGTTCATTCCCCCATATTTTCCATACGAATTTTCTGAGTTCTCCTTCTTTCTTCTGCATATTTTAACTTCAAAGAAAGCAACAGTAAGTGTGATTTGCTACCGAACTTTGAGTTCGCTGAAACACTGGGGTTTAAAGTACCACAACACCAGTGTGTAATTCGTTCTATCCTGGGAGGAAATAATCAATAAGCTTGGGTACTAGGAATGGATTAAATTCCTTAAGGAAACATTGTGAATTCAGTGGGCTCGAATTATTATTTTTTTATTTCGTTTATATTTCTGTTTATGTTATTTTATTTTCTCCAGAATTGTTTTACAAATAGAGAATACTAACAGAAACGCACAGGTGCAAATAGAGGCTTGCAAATACAAACGAGGGTACATTAGACTTGCAAGGGACGACATAACATGCACAAGTGCAAATAGAGGCTATACATATTAATGAAGATGCTGGAATATCAAAGGAACAAGCAAGCATAGAACATGAAAGGTGGAGCAGTACACCCATCTGGAGTTTTACTCAAAACCTTACATGTGCGAATGCATACATGAGGTCAATTTTGTTTCCTGGACATTGTGGGTTCTGTTTGGGTTTTAATCAATTAATGATTTATTAATGCTTAAAATAGGGTGAATGGGAAATGGAGGGGAAAATAAAATATTTGAGTTTCCCTCCTTGATTGTCCCACATGGGAAGAGGAAAATATTTTTGATGGGTATATAAGCAATTTCTCTTCTTCTAGATCTTAAAGAGTTTAGAAGAAGGCAAGCCTCGCGCCGCCGTCGTCGTCGTTACTCGCTCGGCTCGGCTCGGCTCGGCCTCGGCCTCGACTTCAAATTCGGATTCGGATTTGGATTTGGATTTGGTCAAACGATCGATTGATTAATTTTTGGACCAAATTTATTTGTTAATAGTAAATATTAACAGAAATATTATTAAATATTTATTTTAATAACAAAATATTAATATTAAATCCATTTTAGTTATCCAATATTTAGTTTTTCTATTTGTAACAGAAAATTAACTACCCTTCAATTTTTCCTCTTTATTGTTGAGTAAATAGCCAATTATGTCATGGCATTTACTCTATGGCTGTTTTGTAAAAATAGCCATTCTGAAGAGTTGCACCTCTTTAGATTTTAGCCCAACTTTGGCTATAAATACAAGTCCATTCTCTCAAATTTTACATACTAATTTCTTAGTTCTCCTCCTTCTTTCTACATACTTTTAACTTCAAAGAAAGCAACAGTAAGTGTGATTTGCTACCGAACTTTGAGTTCGCTAAAACACTAGGGTTTGAAGTACCACTACACCAGTGTGTAATTCGTTCTATCCTGGGAGGAAATAATCCATAACCTTGGGTACTAGGAGGGGATTAAATTCCTTAAGGAAACACTACGAATTCAGTAGGCTCGAATTGGTTTTGTTACTTCATTTACATTTATGTTTATGTTATTTAATATTCCCCAGAATTGTTTTACAAATACAGATTACTAACAACATTAAGGAATTTAATATATTTTCTGTATTTTTTTATATTCACTATTTTTGGAGAGAAAAACCTTTGTGTTTTTTGGAGATTAAAATCTACGTGATTTTAACATTTGTGTCATTCTTTTATAGAAATGACGAATGAAAACGGAAACTAAGTTGTTCCGATGGTAACTGCCAATGCCTCAATGAGCCGAACAACACCGACAACATTGGCACCGACTGAGAAACGTGAAAAATTTTCCGGTCTTGATTTCAAGCGTTGGCAGCAAAAGATGTTCTTCTACTTGACTACTCTAAGTCTCCAGAAGTTCATCAAGGAAGATGTTCCTGTGCTGTACGATGAAACTCCTGAGACTGAACGCTTTCTCATGATTGAGGCGTGGAAGCATTCAAATTTTTTGTGCAAGAATTATATTCTAAGCGGACTGGAGGATGCTTTGTATAACGTCTACAGTGGCGTGGAAACGTCAAAAGAATTGCGGAGTGCGCTTGTAAAGAAATACAAAATTGAAGATGTCGGGTTGAAGAAGTTCGTTGCTGCAAAGTTTTTGGACTACAAGATGGTAGATAGCAAGTCTGTTATTACCCAAGTCCAGGAATTGTAAGTGAGTATTCATGATCTCCTTGCTGAAGATATAAGTAGAATTAATACTAATATTGGGAGTATTAATTTTATTATGTTTACTAATAGAATTTTCATTGAAGGTCTTGTCATCAATGAAGCATTCCAAGTAGCAGCAACGATTGAGAAGTTGCCTCCGTTGTGGAAGGACTTCAAAAATTATTTGAAATACAAATGCAAGGAGATGTCCCTTGAAGATCTCATTGTTCGGTTGAGAATCGAAGAGGACAATAAAGCTGCTGACAGGAGAGGCCATGGAAATTCAACAATAATGGGAGCAAATATTGTTGAAGATAACAAAAAGAGGAAGAAGGCTTCTGGACCAAAATACGACCCAAGCAAGAAGCGGTTCAGTGGAAACTGCTACAACTGTGGCAAACCGGACACAAATCTACGGAGTGTCGTGCTCCGAAGAAAGACAAGAATAAGGGTAAAAAAAACATGGTTGAAAAGTATGATGATGTTGATGACTTGTGTGCCATGCTTTCCGAATGCAACTTGGTGGGCAATCCTAAAGAGTGGTGGTTTGATTCTGGATCCACTCGCCATGTTTGTGCTGTTAGAGAAGCTTTTGCTATTTATGCTCCCGTTGGACCCAATGAGATGATTTCTATGGGAAATGCTTCAAAGACCAAGATTTAAGGATGTGGGAAGATATTTCTCAAAATGACTTCCGGCAAAGTGATGACTTTGACAACGTCCTTCATGTTCCCGAGATTATGAAGAATTTAGTCTCTACCGAACTTCTTGTTAAGAATGGATTTAAATGTGTATTTGTATTCGATAAGGTTGTAATAAGTAAGAACGAGATGTTTGTAGGAAAAGGTTACCTTACCGAGGGTCTTTTCAAACTTAATGTAATGGTTGTTGAAAGTAATAATAAAATTTCAGTTTCGTCTTACTTACTTGAGTCAAATGAATTATGGCATGTACGTTTGGGTCATGTCAATTATAAAACCTTGCGGAAAATGATTAATTTGGAAGTATTGCCTAAGTTTGAATGCGACAAATCAAAATGTCAAGTATGTGTGGAATCTAAGTTTGTTAAACATCCTTATAAGTCAGTTGAAAGGAATTCAAATCCTTTAGACTTAATTCACACAGATATTTGTGACATGAAGTCAATACCATCTCGCGGTGGCAAGAAGTATTTCATAACTTTTATTGACGATAGTACTCGATATTGCTATATTTACTTACTTAATAGTAAAGATGAAGCAATAGACGCATTCAAGCAATACAAAAGTGAAGTTGAAACGCAACTTAACAAGAAAATAAAAATGATAAGAAGTGATAGGGGTGGTGAATATGAATCTCCTTTTGAAGAAATATGTTTAGAATATGGAATTATTCATCAAACAACGGCCCCATACACGCCCCAATCCAATGGGATTGCGGAAAGAAAGAATCGTACTTTAAAGGAGATGATGAACGCGTTGTTGATAAGTTCTGGTTTGCCACAGAACTTGTGGGGGGAAGCCATTCTTACGGCTAATCGAATATTAAATCGAGTGCCCCATAGCAAAACACAATCCATTCCATATGAAAAATGGAAAGGAAGGAAGCCCAACTTGAATTATTTTAAAGTGTGGGGGTGTTTGGCGAAAGTGCAAGTTCCTAAATCCAAAAGGGTAAAAATAGGACCGAAAACCGTTGATTGCATTTTCATAGGATATGCGACTAATAATAAAGCATATCAATTTCTGGTTGATAAATCAGAAAATCTCGATATTCATAATAATACGGTTATAGCATCAGATAATGCTGAGTTCTTTGAAAATATATATTCGTATAAAAAGGAATGTGAGTCGATTGGTGAAGGATCTAAACGACCTCGGGAAGAAACAAAAGAAAGTACACTTAATCAGGAGGATCCAAGACGTAGTAAACGTCAAAGAACGTCTACTTCATTTGGACCAGATTTTGTGACTTTCTTATTGGAAAATGAGCCTCAAACATTTAAAGAAGCTATGTCTTCTTCGGAATCATTGTTTTGGAAAGAGGCAGTCAATAGTGAAATAGAATCCATATTGAACAACCATACATGGGAATTGGTTGATCTTCCTCCTGGAAATAAACCGTTGGGTTCTAAATGGATCTTTAAGAGGAAAATGAAAGATGATGGCACTATTGACANTTTCGGAATCGTTGTTTTGGAAAGAGGTAGTCAATAGTGAAATAGAATCCATGTTGAACAATCATACATGGGAATTGGTTGATCTTCCTTCTGGAAATAAACCGTTGGGTTCTAAATGGATCTTTAAGAGGAAAATAAAAGATGATGGCAATATTGACAAATTTAAGGCAAGACTTGTGGTAAAAGAGTATAAACAACGAGAAGGTCTTGACTATTTTGATACATACTCTCCAGGTACAAGAATTACGTCTATAAGAACGTTGGTAGCATTAGCTGATGTTTATGGTCTTGAAATTCATCAAATGGATGTTAAGACGGCCTTCTTAAATAGAGAGTTGGAGGAANATGTAGACTTGTTAAGTCCCTTTACGGACTAAAACAAGCACCCAAACAATGGCATGCGAAATTTGACCAAACAATGTTGTCAAATGGTTTTAAAATAAATGAGTGTGATAAATGTGTGTACATTAAAAATGCTCCAAATCACATAGTCATTGTTTGCTTATATGTGGATGATATGCTGATAATGAGTAATGACATTGCCAAACATAAATGCGACTAAGCGCAACTAACTGGCAAGTTTGATATGAAAGACTTGGGAGTTGCTGATTTAATTCTGGGAATTAAGATCCATAAGACTTCTCAAGGTCTGGCATTGTCACAATCTCATTATATTAAGACAGTACTTGAAAAATTCAAGCACTTGGGCTTTAAAGTTGCAAAGACTCCAATTGATGTGAATATTGTATTAGCAAAGAACGAATGCCAAAGCATATCACAATTGGATTATGCTCGTGTGTTGGGTTTCTTAATGCACATCATGAATTGTACACGGCCAAATATAGCTTGTGCTATAAGTAAATTGAGTCGATATACGAGCAATCCAGGTCAATCTCATTGGATGGCCATGAAACGAGTTTTGGGGTATTTAGTACATACCCAGGACTTTGCCTTGCACTATAGTAAATATCCTGNAGTGGAGGCGCGGTATCTTGGGAGTCGTCCAAACAAACTTGTATTGCCCGCTCTACAATGGAGGCTGAGTTCATAGCCTTAGATAAAGCCGGTGAAAAATCTTAATGGCTCCGGAATTTCTTGGAAGATATTCCATTTTGGCCCAAATCGTTGGCACCAATATGCATACATTGCGATAATCAAGCGGCAATTGGAAGGGTTGTGAGCATTATGTATAACAGTAAATCTTGTCATATACGATGAATACATAAAACTGTTAGGAAATTACTCTCTAGAGGAATTATCACGATTGACTATGTAACGTCAAGTGATAATGTGTCGGATCCACTTACAAAAAGGCCTAACTAGAGAGGTAGTTGTGTCACGACCCAATTTTTTCCTCCGTTGGGTACCGTGATGGCACCTACTCTTGGGGACTAGGTAAGCCTAATATATTACTGAGCATCAACAATAATGAAATAAAACATAAAATTCTCGATATGAAAATCTTGACAGAGTTTACAACTTCCCAAAACCCGGTAAATACAAGTCATAAGCTCTATGAATATTTTCTGTGGAATCTAAGTACAACTGTCTAGAAAGAGTAAGTACAGTTGAAATAACAGGAAGGTGACTCCGAAGCCTGCGAACGCAGCAGCAAGTTTACCTTGAGTCTCCTCAGCAAAGATCCACACAACTAGCAACAGTCAATACCTGGATCTGTGCAAAACAAAAATGCACAGAAGAGTAGTATGAGCACACCACATCGGTGCCTAGTAAGTATCAAGACTAACCTCGGTGAAGTAGTGACGAGGACTAGTCCAGACACCCACTGGTCTAATAAGTAAAAAGACATAATTAATAATGGCGAAAACAAAATATTTATCTAAAGATTTTTCGATAAATTTAACAGTACGATAGGGTAATACGGAAGAGAATTCGAAAATTACAGTCAACGGACAAATTAAATATACGCAAAGAGAATAGAAGGGATGCAAACCAAATGTCGGGAATCATAACCCAATAGAGCACTAGCAACTCAGCACAACATCAATTCATTCACCTCAAGCCTTAGCAAATAAACTCAGTAAAGCTGGTCAAACGTATGAGTGAAAACCTTTAAATCGTGATTCTATATTGAAAACCTTAAGGTTATAATTGTTCTGAAAATAGGGAAGAGAAATCTTCCTTGAACAATTTTTTTTATTTTATGAATGTATATTTATATCTTTATAAAGAGGAATCCTTAAAGCATAGTTCCTTCAAAATACAGGATGTTCAAATATACTTTCCCAAATACTGCTTTTTCAAATATCATCTGTTCAAATATACTTTCCTAAATACTGCTCATTCAAATATCATTCTCCTGCAAGACAAATACTTTTCAAATATACTTTCAAAATAGAAGTCCTTCGGACATAACTTTTCTTGGAGATAATTGCCTTTCAACTATACATTTCAATATATGTATATGTGTATATATGTATACTTTTCAATCCAAATCTCCTCAATGATAACCCACCGGAACTCATTCCGTAACTCAGATATTTGTCATGCAATGCAGTACAGGGGGAAAGCTCCCGGATCTCAGTCTGTAGTCCCAATTTAAATATGTGATGCAATACAGGGGGAAAGCTCCCGGATCTCAGTCCGTATTCCCAATTTAAATATGCAATGCAGTACAGGGGGAAAGCTCCCAGATCTCAATCCGTAGTCCCAATTTAAATGTGCGGTGCAGTACAGGGGGAAAGCTCCCGAATCTCAGTCCGCAGTCCCAATTTAAATATGCGATGCAATACAGGGGGGAAACAACCAAAGCACAACACAAACATTGCACAAGACACAACGAGCACAACAACAAACAACAAGGCAAAATGCAAGGTACGACGAGCAGTTCAACACGAGAACTTAAACCATAATAGTGGCAAAACTCATTCATAGGAAGTATCCATTGAAGGGGAAACCAAGCACAAAGAAACAATGTAACGAGGGAAAAACATAACAAATATAGCAACTATTCACAATATTTAAGTCAATAGACAAGGAACCAATTATCCCGGCAAGGGAAACAACTATAACCAATCCCGCCTAATAATTTACTTCACGGAATGAACTCAGCTATCAGAGGTGTGCAATAATAGGAAGCACCTAAGGAAATACCTCTAATATGGGTGATTGTGAACTGAACCTATGTATTATTTAAGGGAAAATCATGTAAATCATAATGTACGACTCACGGGCATGCTTGACCCCAAGATATAGATATTTCAATCTCTATTAGACACTTATAGGGCTAGATAAGACTGATTCTAATCAATTAGGCAGTTTGTGAAGAAAATATATTATAGTGGTAAAGGAGGGAAAATATGTAGTTAAGTCAATTATGATCAATTAATCAACGAAGGGGAATCGAAAACAAGAAAAATCTAATTCAAGCAGGAGGAGATGAAACTAGCAACCAGGACCTCGACCCTAACAGTTACCACTTCATACGCAGGAAATATAGGAACCTAAGAATCCTAAAAGGTCAACCTAATTTCAAATAAGTCTGAGTACGCACTCGTCACCTCGCGTACACGGTCTACAATCAACATAGAAGACTCAAACCCTAAGGGGTAGTTCCCCCACACAAGGTTAGGCAAGATACTTACCTCAAAGACGACAACAAGTTACCCGACAATGGACTTCTCGGGCGAGAAGACCTACGGACGGCTCAAATAAACTAAAACAACTTCAAAATGCACATAAAACATATAAGGAACTATTTCAAACGATAAAGTTTCAATCTTTATAAAATTATAAAAATCGACCCAAAAGTCGACCTCCGGGCCCGCACTTCGGAACCCGACAATTTTTACAAATTCTGATTATCCATTCCGATACGAGTTCACCCATTCTAAATTTATTCAAATCCGATGTCATTTGGTCATTCAAATCATGAATTTTCAATTTAGAAATTTTCTTTCAAAAACCCAAGTTTCTTCAACCCAAAACACAAATTAAATGATAAAACCAAGAACTAATTCGTGAAATATATTATATTCCAGTGGAAGAACACTTACCCATTCGAATTGTGTGAAAACCCTTCAAAGAATCGCCCAAAACCAAGTTCTAGAAGTTAAAATATGTTTAAAATGGTGAAACCCCCAATTCTCCAATCAAAACATGGATTAATTAAAATGAACTTCTGTAATCATATTAAAATGCAAAATAATACTTAGATACTGACCCCGATGAAAAGACGAGAAGAACGCTGCAAAAATCACCTCAATCGGAGCTCTAGAACTCAAGATATGCTCAAAATACTAAAATGACGCGGTTTTGTTTTCTATACTAAGTGATTTTCGTACCTGCGACCAAAATATCCGCACATGCGGACCATTTTTCGCACCTCCGGCTCCGCGGGTGCGGACCCACTTTCGCACCTGCGAAACACCAGCACCAGCTCTCTTCTCTGACACTAAAATGAGCATAACTTCCTCATACGATGTCCAAATTCGACGATTCTTTTTGCTATAGCTCCATAATTATGATACGAATCTAATGCTTCAATCAAAACAGAAATTGGAGCTCATTTGCTTAATGTGGTACCAATTATGCTTGAAGAAACGACGCCGAAATATTAAAAACGAGCGCAACACAACCCATACCTATCCGAAACTCCCCCGAGCCCCTCGGGACTTCAACAAAAAATTACCACAAGTCATATATTACTACCCAAGCTTAGTCGAACCTTTGGAAAACCCAAAACAACACCAAACACCGAATCAACCTCGGATTCAAGCCTAAGAACTTAGGAATTTTCAAGAATTCACATTCGACGCCGAAACACGTCTAAACTTATCCGAATGACCCCAAATTTTGCACACAAGTCACAAATGACATTCCGGACCTGCTGCCACTCTCAGAATTCCATTCCGAGTCCGATATCAAAATTCCACCTATCTGCCGAAATCGCCGAAATTCTAACTTTTGCCAAAATACCTCAAATCACCCTATGGACCTCCAAATCCAATTCCGGACGCACGCCTAAGTCCAAAATCATCATACGAAGCTGTTGGCGTTAACCAAAACTCATTCCGAGGTCGTTTACTCAAAAGTCAAACCTCCGGTCAACTTTCTTCATTTAAGCTTCAAAATTTGAAAATTCTCTCCCAATTCGACTCCGGATTATCCGGAAACGGAATCTAACCGCGCACACAGGTCCATATACATAATGAGGAGATGATTATGGTCTTATACCACCGAACGGAGCTTAAACTCTCAAAACGACCGGTCGGGTCGTTACATTCTCCCCCTCTTAGAACAAACGTTCGTCCTCGAACGTGCCAAGATCCACCTTGAATTCATCCAATCACTGATTGCACACTTCCAACACACACCCGCAGGTGATCCCACGTCACCCCAACCTATGTAAGCCTGACGACACCATCACAACTGCAATTTAACCTCCTTATCACCACTAATAAGCCTCATACCTCAATTCCTCACCCTATACTCATTTCCAAAAGGTCCGATATTGAATCCATATTCGGCATTAGCCTTAACCAGCCGCATTAACTCATGCTTATACCCATAAGTCACGACCTCACAATATAGCTCATCGCAAATAGGTTCAAATAACACTTCTGAGCACCATAACTGCCCGAAATCAACTCAACCTTGGTAACAACCCCACATATGGAAGAACTCCGCTCCAACCCCATAATACTGATAAGGAAGCAATAGACACGAAGACCTCATTATTAGGCACCCAAATCACCAAGTCATAGCTAACACTACCCGGCACACATCCCGCAAACAAAAACTAAAGTAGCACATAACGAAAATGAATGACTATGAAAAGAGAGACATATAAAGGACTATCAAACAAGCCCATTGGCATAACTCTCTATCAATATTGACTTACCACAGCAATATAACAAGGAAGAAACAAAGCATATGAGCAATCACAAGGATTCCATCCTAGTAAGAATTTCCACCGCGGTACTCAGCCCGGTCTAAATATATCGAATCATAAATATCACGATGACCTCGGCCTCAACTCTAAATCACATATTGAAAACATATCATGCCAATTGAAATATCTCCCTTAACTCATCTCAGCTGATAGGAGTCATAACACTAATTGAACTCACATCTCAATGGTGTATCAAATCACAACCAGTAAACAGAGTACTCACAAAAAATCATATGATGCTCACCATAATGAATAATACGGACTCACCTCTGGTTTCATCATTAGCAAAGATGAATAAAATTACGGTAGACACAACTACTATTCATAGAATTTCCCAACAGGAGTAATACCAAAAGCATTGCAAAACACGAAACTCACTCATAAAAGAAACAACGAATAAGGGAACTCGTCCCGACTAGTGGAACTATAATACAATACGATTAGTGCCCTTCTGTAGCACATTAAAACAAACCTGAGTGATGATACCTGGCACAACGGTCTATAGCCTGCTATATGAAACACATCGACGGGTCAGGCCTCCCCCTCTTAGGCGCCCTCCACACACCTGAATTCCCTTCCATAACGCACTTACCTAAATCCTGGAGCAATCTCTCGCCCTGAGGTTATCATCTCCCCAATGAAATAATCTCTCTGCCGACATGGCTGTGGGAACAATACAATACGAATACTCTAAAACCCATGAGTACATGAAAACTCTCATGCGAAGCTGATAATGCAAACTGAACTGGTTTATCCACAAAACCTCTACCGTATCGTACTATGCCTCCAATAAGGACCGGTAGATCTCTCCGGCCTATGTGCCTTCTAACTGAAGCAACCAACGAGGTATATATCTGGCCAACTCACTAAATCTGACGACGTACCCTAATACAAACATAGCGCCCTGACGCAACTATTAAAACTCCGTGCGCTCTGCATCTCGGAGGGACTAGGTGCAACTCCCTCAATGGCATCTCTGGGACATGAATCCATGCAAGTGAAACTAACTTGGCTGGGCTACTCCACTCACGTGCCCACCACTACTGACAAGCCCACTACTCTGAACTTGAGACGTGACAAAAGCAATCCTTCTCTCCCCACAATACCCGAAGTACGAAGAATATAGTGGCACTCCCCCAGAAAACCCTGGCATCATCTGTGACCAATTCACTGAAAGATAGGAGGGTGGTATTTCCTGTACCTTTAAATTCTCAAGGTGTTCTTCTTCTGATGCTGCTGCTCTAACTACGGGCTGAATGGAAACCACATGTTGTGCTGCCATGACAACTGGAACCTGACCCACATGGCCTTGCTGTTCTGGAGTGTAGACGGTGGGAGTCCAAACTCCTCTCAGATCTATAAAGTAGTTGGTGCACCTGGAATCAATCTCGCCTGAATCACTGTACTAATCATACTCAAACTGTACCCAAGTTTTCCTGAAGTCCGGAGTAGCAACAAGCACCCCTAGTACCTGTCCCCCACTAGAACTACTGTGGCTTCTCAACGGCTGCTCTGCTAGGCATCTTAACTGTGGCACATGTTCTTCATCGGCCTCCGTCTCTGACACTTGCGACCTTTACTCCGGGGTAATGTCATCAGGAACCGCAGCTCGTGTCCTCATCATCGGTGAGAGAATGGATCGAAAATTTCAAATTTCAGGGTCAATGAACTAGCACGATAGGAATGAAGGAAGTAAAATCATCCTAATAGTTTCGTAGCCTCTCAAAGATAAGTACAAACGTCTCCGTACCGATCCGCAAGACTCTACTGAAATCGCTTATGACTTGTAGCACCTATGAACCTAGAGCTCTGATACCAACTTGTCACGACCCAATTTTTCCCTCCGTTGGGTACCGTGATGGCACCTAGTCTTAGGGACTAGGTAAGCCTAATATATTACTGAGCATCAACAATAATGAAATAAAACATAACAGTCTTGATATTAAAATCTTGACAGAGTTTACAATTTCCCAAAACCCGGTAAATACAAGTCATAAGCTCTATGAATTCTTTCTACGGAATCTAAGTATAACTGTCTAGAAAGAGTAAGTACAGTTGAAATAACAGGAAGGTGACTCCGAAGCTTGAGAACGCAGCAGCAGGTTTACCTTGAGTCTCCTCAGCAAAGATCCACACAGCTAGCAACAGTCAAAACTATGGATCTGTGCAAAACAAAAATGCACAGAAGAGTAGTATGAGCACACCACAACGGTGCCCAGTAAGTATCAAGACTAACCTCGGTGAAGTAGTGACGAGGACTAGTCCAGACACCCACTGGTCTAATAAGTAAAAAGACATAATTAATAATGGCGAAAACAAAATATTTATCTAAAGATTTTTCGATAAAAAATTAACAGTATGATAGGGCAATACGGAAGAGAATTCAGAATTACGGTCAACAAACAATATAATTAAATATACGCAAAGAGAATAGAAGGGATGCAAACCAAATGTCGGGAATCATAACCCAATAAAGCACTAGTAACTCAGCACAATATCAATTCATTCACCTCCGGACTTAGCCAATAAACTCAGTAAAGCTGGTCAAAAGTTTGAGTGAAAACCTTTAAATCGTGAATTTATATTGAAAACCTTAAGGTTATAATTGTTCTGAAAATAGGGAAGAGAAATCCTCCTTGATTTTTATTTTTATTTTTTATGAATGTATATTTATATCTTTATAAAGAGGAATCCTTAAAGCATAGTTCCTTCAAAATACGTGATGTTCAAATATACTTTCCCAAATACTGCTTTTTTAAATATCATTTGTTCAAATATACTTTCCAAAATACTGCTCATTCAAATATCATTGTCCTGCAAGACAAATACTTTTCAAATATACTTTCAAAATAGAAGTCCTTCGGACATAACTTTTCTTGGAGATAATTGCCTTTCAGCTATACATTTCAATATATGTATATGTTTATATATGTATACTTTTCAATCCAAATCTCCTCAATGATAACCCACCGGAACTTATTCCGTAACTCAGATATTTGTCATGCAATGCAGTACAGGAGAAAAGCTCCCGGATGTTAGTCCGCAGTCCCAATTTAAATATGTGATGCAGTACATGGGGAAAGCTCTCGGATCTCAGTCCGTAGTCCCAATTTAAATATGTGATGCAGTACAGGGGGAAAGCTCCCGGATCTCAGCCCGTAGTCCCAATTTAAATATGCGATGCAGTACTGGGGGAAAGCTCCCGGATCTCAGTTCGTAGTCCCAATTTAAATGTGCGATGCAGTACATGGGGAAATTTCCCGGATCTCAGTCCGTAGTCCCAATTTAAATGTGCGATGCAGTAGAGGGGGAAAGCTCCCGGATCTCAGTCCGTAGTCCAAATTTAAATATGCGATGCAGTACGGGGGGAAACAACCAAAGCACAACACAAACATTGCGCAAGCCACAACGAGCACAACAACAAACAACAAGGCAAAATGCAAGGTACGACGAGCAGTTCAACACGAGAACTTAAACCATAATAGTGGCAAAACTCATTCATAGGAAGTATCCACTGAAGGGAAAACCAAGCACAAAGAAAAAATGTAACGAGGGGAAAATATAACAAATATAGCAACGATTGACAATATTTAAGTCAATAGATAAGGAACCAATTATCCCGGCAAGGAAAATAACTATAACCAATCTCGCCTAATAATTTACTTCACGGAATGAACTCAACTATCACAGGTGTGCAATAATAGGAAGCACCTAAGGAAATACCTCTAATATGGGTGATTGTCAACTGAACCTATGTATCATTTAAGGGCAAATCATGTAAATCATCATGTCGACTCACGGGCATGCTTGACTCCAAGATATAGATATTTCAATCTCTATTAGACAATTATAGGGCTAGATATGACTGATTCTAATCAATTAGGCAGTTTGTGAAGAAAATATATCATAGTGGTAAAAGAGGGAAAATATGCAGTTAACTCAATTAAGATCAATTAATCAACGAAGGGGAATCGAAAACAAGAAAAATCTAATTCAAGCAGGAGGAGATGAAACTAGCAACCAGGAACTCGACCCTAACAGTTACCACTTAATACGCAGGAAATGTAGGAACCTAAGAATCCTAAAAGGTCAACCTAATTGCAAATAAGTCTGAGTATGCACTCGTCACCTCGCGTACACGGGCTACAATTAACATAGAAGACTCAAACCCTAAGGGGTAGTTCCCCCACACAAGGTTAGGCAAGATACTTACCTCAACGACGACAACCGGTTACTCGACAATGGACTTATCGGGCGGGAAGACCTCCGGACGGCCTAAATCAACTAAAACATCTTCAAAATGCACATAAAACATATAAGGAACTATTTCAAACGATAAAGTTTCAATCTTTATAAAATTATAAAAATCGACCCAAAAGTCGACCCCCGGGCCCGCACTTCGGAACCCGACAATTTCTACAAATTCTGATTACCCATTCCGATACGAGTTCACCCATACTAAATTTATTCAAATCCGATGTCATTTGGTCATTCAAATCATGAATTTTCAATTTAGAAATTTTCTTTCAAAAACCCAAGTTTCTTCAACCCAAAACACAAATTAAATGATAAAAATTAGAACTAATTCATGAAATATATTAAATTCCAGTGGAAGAACACTTACCCATTCAAATTGTGTGAAAAACCTTCAAAGAATAGCCCAAAATCGAGTTCTAGAAGTTAAAATATGTTTAAAATTGTGAAACTCCCAATTCTCAAATCAAAACATGGATTAATTCAAAAATGAACTTCTGTAAAGATATTAAAATGCAAAATAATACTTAGATACTGACCCCAATTAAAAGAGGAAAAGAACGCCGCGAAAATCACCTCAATCGGAGCTCTAGAACTCAAGATATGCTTAAAATACTAAAATGACGCGGTCTGGTTTTCTATACTCAGCGATTTTCGCACCTGCGGATCATTTTTCGCACCTCCGGCTCCGCGGGTGCGGACCCACTTTCGCACCTGCGAAACACCAGCACCAGCTCTCTTCTCAGACACTAAAATGATCATAACTTCCTCATACGATGTCCAAATTCGACGATTCTTTTTGCTATAGCTCCGTAATTACGATACGAATCTAATGCTTCAATCAAAACAGAAATTGGAGCTCATTTTCTTAATGTGGTATCAATTATGCTTGAAGAAACGATGCCGAAACATAAAAAACGAGCGCAACACAACCCATACCTATCTGAAACTCCCCCGAGCCCCTCGGGACCTCAACCAACCATTCCCACAAGTCATATATCACTACCCGAACTTAGTCGAAACTTTGGAAAACCCAAAACAACACCAAAACACCGAATCAACCTCGGATTCAAGCCTAAGAACTTAGGAATTTTCAAGAATTCACATTCGACGCCGAAACACGTCTAAACTTATCCGAATGACCCCAAATTTTGCACACAAGTCACAAATGACATTCCGGACCTGCTGTCGCTCTCAGAATTCCATTTCGAGTCCGATATCAAAATTCCACCTATCGGCCGAAATCGCCGAAATTCTAACTTTTGCCAAAATACCTCAAATCACCGTACGGACCTCCAAATCCAATTCTGGATGCACGCCTAAGTCCAAAATCATCATACGAAGCTGTTCACGTTAACCAAAACTCATTCCGAGGTCATTTACTCAAAAGTCAAACCTCCGATCAACTTTCTTCATTTAAGCTTCAAAATCTGAAAAATTCTCTCCCAATTCGACTCCGGATTATCCGGAAACGGAATCTAACCGCGCACACAGGTCCATATACATAATGAGGAGTTGATTATGTTCTTATACCACTGAACGGAGCTTAAACTCTCAAAACGACCGGTACGGGTCGTTACAAGTTGAGAAATCATCAAAAGGAGTGGGACTATGGCCGAGAACAAGTTATATTGGCGGTAACTCTACCTAGAAGGCTGGAGATCCCAAGATCTAGGTTCAAGGAGATCAAACAAAGTCATTAATGATGGTTCAACATTGTCAACTAAACTTTTGGTCCATTCTCGTGATAAGACTATGTTCAGTATCAAGGATAAAGCATTAAGGGTTATTAATGATTTCTAAATTTGATACGGGGTATATCAAATAGTGTATCTACGGGATGACACGTTTAGGAATCACCTATGTAAGTGTGAAGTGTTAGCCGCTTCAAGGAGAATTTTGCAAGGCCAGTTCTCTATGCACTTACAAAACTAGACAGTGTTCATGGCTGAAACGAACACAACAATGAGAACCAAAGGCGGTTAAGGGTTGGTTGCGTGACTTGTGGTTGTCTAGGTATACAC
The DNA here is from genome assembly GCA_005239495.1 of Nicotiana undulata. Taxonomy (NCBI): domain Eukaryota; kingdom Viridiplantae; phylum Streptophyta; class Magnoliopsida; order Solanales; family Solanaceae; genus Nicotiana; species Nicotiana undulata. The sequence continues at coordinate 36,084 of ML292108.1, forward strand.
CAAAGTTCGACGGTTCAAAGATATCAAATCTACCGATTGATCGAGTATATCCGACATAAGTTCACTACGGAAAGTTCAAAGGGAAACCTACTTATCCAGATGCAATTAATCCTTGCTTGCGAATCACACAGGTTTCCATGCATACTTCCGTGATATAGCCATTCCCCATTCATGTGGGGGATTGTTGGAGTTTTAAACAATTAATGATTTATTAATGCTTAAAATAGGGTGAATGGGAAATGGAGGGGAAAATGAAATATTTGAGTTTTCCTCCTTGATTGTCCCACATGGGAAGAGGAAAAAGGTTTTTGATGGGTATATAAGCAATTGTTGTTCTTCTAGCTCTTAAAGAGTTGAGAAGAAGGCAAGCCTCACGTCGTCGTCGTCGTCGCTCGCTCGCTCGGCCTCGGCCTCGGCTTCGGATTTGGATTTGGATTTGGATTTGGATTTGGTCAAATGATCGATCGATTGATTAATTTTTGGACCAAATTTATTTGTTAATAGTAAATATTAACAGAAATGTTATTAAATATTTACTTTAATAACAAAATACTAATATTAAAATAAATATTAATATTAAATTCATTTCAGTTTTCCAATATTTAGTTTTCTGTTTTGTAACAGAAAATTAACTACCCTTCAATTTTCCCTCTTTATTATTGAGTAAATAGCCAATTATGTCATGGCATTTACTTTATGGGCGTTTTTGCAAAAACAGCCATTATGAAGAGTTGCACCTCTTCAGATTTCAGCCCAACTTTGGCTATAGATACAAGTCCATTCTCTCAGATTTTACATTCTAATTTCTGAGTTCTCCTCCTTCTTTCTGCATACTTTTAACTTCAAAGAAAGCAACAGTAAGTGTGATTTGCTACCGAACTTCGAGTTCACTGAAACACTGGGGTTTGAAGTACAACTACACCAGTGTGTAATTCGTTCTATCCTAGGAGGAAATAATCCATAACCTTGGGTACTAGGAGGGGATTAAATTCCTTAAGGAAACACTGTGAATTCAGTGGGCTCGAATTAGTTTTGTTATTTCATTTACATTTATGTTTATGTTATTTAATATTCTTCAGAATTGTTTTACAAATACAGATTACTAACAGTTTCTTCAATCACATGTGATGTTTTACAAATACAGATTACTACTGATCCCAACATGAGGACGAGTTATAATGGAAATCACAAAAGTGCAAAGGCAGAATATGGCTATTTGTGTCATTGGCTAGTTTTTCTATGTTTTTAAGCTTTATGCTGAGTTTTATTCCTAGATTAAATTATAATATCAATTTTGGGTTTCATAGGCCCAATATTGATAATAGGAGTTATGTATTAGCCATAGTTTATAGTCTTACCTAGTGTTAGGGAACATGCTACTTTGTTTTATTTTGTTATTTTATATATAAAAACTAGTCCTAGGCACCTCGCCTAGTGGATTTATTTTTAAAAAAATCTTATTAAAAAAAAAGTAAAACAAGGGAATACTTAGTTACTCAGGGAATTTGTGGATATATTTCAACGTGAAAGAATGATGCTTCCATGAGTACCTGATAACTAGGAAGCCATGGCGTTCGCAAGTAATTTAAATGAGAAGAGCTAAGAAGCCACGAGAAGACTCAAGGAAAGCTTACAAGAATTTCATGCTACAACATGGAATGATGTGTACAACAGGTACATCACAAAGCTTCGGATAGAAGAAGACCGAGTTACACAGTCAAGGAATGATGAAAGAACAAGTTCGAGACGGTTAGAATCTAAAAAAAGGTCCGGTAAAAACAAGTACGAACCTTATATGGGACTTGCGGGGAGACATTCACGATCTAAACCAGAAAATGTACGGTCTGACCCTAGATCAAGGCACAAAGATGAGAGATCATCATCAAAGTTCATAAAAGAACGTGATGCACGAGACAACGATGCTAACACGAACGCAAGGATTGGTGATTACAAATTCAATATTAGCACTTCTGAGTTGGTAGCTGTTCTAAGAAGTATGGGAGATAAGGTGCGATGGCCAAAAGAAATGAGATCAAACCCGAGCAGAAGAAATCCAGATTTCTGGTGCGAGTTTCATAATGACCATGGCCATAAAACAGCAGATTGTAGATTATTACAAGGTGAAGTATAGCATTTGTTAAAGCAGGGTTATTTAACTGACTTGTTTTGCGAGAAAGGTAAGCAATCCTATACGAAGAATAGACAAGAGCCTCCAAAACCTCTGTCTCCAAAAAGAACAATTAACGTGATAAGCGGGTGAGAATAGGTCAAATGGTGTAACATATACGGCAGCAAAAAAGGTGTCAAAAGTCTAGGTTACTCATGGTAAGCGAATTCGCCTAGTTTTGGAGGAAGACAGTATAATGTTTGATGATGCAGATGTAGATGGCTTGATAATCCCTCACAATGATGCGTTGGTAATATCTTTGGCAAGCCCCAACCTCGGGGAGCGCGACCGGCGCTCAATAGAGTGAACTCGGTCGAGAAAGCCTGTTAGACATTTCCTACCACACTCGTTCATGATAAAAAAGAGACACGTTACCATTAGTTAAATAGTGGAGAGATCATATATGTAAACATTGCTAGTTCATTTTACATTATGTTCATTACACCATAGTTAAGCTCCCAAAAGTACATACAATTTACAATTTAGTGGAACAAGAGTAAAAAAATAACGTAATCCACTGACCCTCCCAACACCCGTACACAACCCACATAAATGTCTACAGAGCCTCTACAAATACAAAAGACAGATATGATAATGCCGAAAACAAGGCCCCGACTATACCTCAAAACGTGTAAGCGTATAAACAAAATATGTACTACATGATCCCTGGAAGAAAAGGGTGCTCACCAAGACTGCTGAGAAGAAGATACACCACTAGCTACGATCGACACTGTCTGCAATGGAACCACCTACATCCATTGAAAGATGTAGCGCCCCCAGCAAAAGGGACGTTAGTACTGTCGAATAGTACTAGTATGTAAAGCTAAACACCAACCTTATTAGAGGGAACAATGAAAATAAAAGGGGAAGTAGTCATGGTGTACAATAAAAGCTTCAAACAAATACTAAAACATCAAGTAGGTGATCACATAAGTTCTAGGTTCAATTCTCATCTTATTAGGTTGGTAATCTTAGTGCCATGTGCCTCAATCCACAATACCACCGTGTTCGTACACGAGTCCGATCTCAACCTGACCGGCTAGGTCATCTCGTTTCATACATAACCCATATTCACAATTCCAATCATCACTTCCAACATAATTTCCACCATGTGTGCGACATGGAGTCCAATCACAGCCCGATCGGCTAGGTCATCTCACTTGATACATCATCCTTATTAATCATTTATCTCATTTCTCATTTCCTTCCCATCTTTCAATACGTTGGCACGAGTGACCTCTTTTATTAAGTCATTCTTGTTATTTGGACGTATCATACAATTCAAGTTTTCCTTTTTACATATTCAACATTATCATCAACACCAATAAGGTCTATTATGTAAGGCATTTGCGCACATAAGGAAGAAGGCTTGGAAAATCATAAGCACACATAGACTTTTCATACCAATTGACATAGAAATCATCATTCGATTATTGGCATAAACACTCAACCTTTCTCAACACATATTCCACCTTTTTGAACACATCCTCAATTGGGAATGATGACATGATAAACATTTAGAACAACTATTGAACATGCATCTTTCAACACAACTCATAAGGGCAGGCAATTCTAGTATGATCAACTTAGGTACTTACACCAATTACATGGATGCCATGGATTTCGATTGAAGAAGAAGAGGGGGTTTAGACATACATACCTCAATAGAGCTTTCCTTAATTTATACAGTAATTCCGGAACCCTTAGCACCTTCAATAAATTTTAGGGGTACAACAAGTTGAATAAAAAATTAGAAGGATGATAGAGATTATAGTTCATTTGAGCACTCTATTAGCACTATATGTTTATTGAGGTTTTATAGTTATTTTCATGAAAGCTTACACCAACCCATTACCCCCATTCTTTCCTATCTTTGCTTTAAAATTTTTTATTTTTGGCTTATAACTCCCACACAGCTTCTAGGAACACATGCATGCAATGTAATCGCCCCCATTCCCATGAATTATCCCCCTAATGGCTCATTATGGCTATGTTTTGAAATTAAGAGCTGGGGTGATGTAGCCTTACCTTTTAGGATGAAGATTTAGATGCCTCACTTGAATATCTTCAAATATTTAGCAAGGTTTGATGGATATTAGTGTGAAGATTGATCTCTCTCTTTAAGAACTCTCTTTCTTACTTTTAGAACATCTGAAACATAGCTCAAAATGGTGTATGACATGTGTTTTTAACGGAATAGAGTCGGGTTTTAACGGAATAGGGTCGCGAAATGGTTATGCGGTCGCATAATTGGCCGCGAAACTAACCTCTGAATTGGCCAAATTTATTGCCTCACTCTGCGGAAAAAATGCGGTCCGCAGAGTGATTACGTGGCCGCACAAGGAAACGCACTCTTCTGCAAAACATTTTCCTTTAACTCAGTAGCATACTATTCAATCTAAAAAGTCTGAACCGCTTCAAGCTTGCATTAAAGTTCTGGGTTTTTAGGTAAAATTTTTACGTGGCCTTACATCCTCCCCACTTAAGATTATTTGTCCTCAAATGAGGATTTAAGGTCCACAATTAGCAACTTATGCAACTTGTTTTTTATACCAAATGTCAGCAGCCCCAAATTTAACCAACCAACTTTCGGACTTGCCTACCAAGAATGACAACTGGAATTTATTCATATGACAGTTCTTCATTAACCTCAATGGTCTCAACCGGAACAATAGACAATGGGTCACCCACTACCTTTTTTTAGCATAGACACATGAAATACTCAGCGTACTAATGACATCTCGGGTGGTAGCTCAAGCTTGTATGCCACCTGACCGATCTGTTAAATGATATTGTACGGCCCGACGTACCTCGGACTCAGTTTCCCTTACTTTCCAAACCACATAATACCCTTCATGGGGGAAACCTTCAAGAACACCCAATAACCCTCTTCGAATTCTAGGTCTCTGCGACGAACATCCCAAAAGGACTTCTAATGACTCTGAGCAGTTTTCAACCGCTCGTTTATGATCTTAACCTTATCCATAGCCTGATGCACAAGGTCTGGCCCTATAAATTTAGCTTCCCCAATCTCGAACCACCCAATCGACGATCTACATATCCTACCAAATGATGCCTCAGATGATACCATTTTGATACTGGCATGGAAGCTGTTATTATAAGCAAACTCTATGAGCGGCAAATGATCATCCCAGCTACACTTGAAGTCAATAACACAAGAACACAACATGTCCTCAAGCGTCTAAATAGTCCACTCTACTTTCCCGCCAGTTTGTGGATGGAAGGCCGTGCTAAGATTCACCTGAGTACCCAACCATTGTTGAAATTTCATCCAAAAATTGGTCGTGAACTAAGCCCCTCGATCTGAAATGATTGAAACTGGAATGCCATGGAGCCGGACTATTTCCTTGATATACAATTGAGCATACTATTCCATTTTGTCGGTAGATTTAACTGGCAAAACACATGCTGATTTCATGAATCGATCCACGATCACCCAAATTGAGTCAAACTTGCGCGGAGTGCGCAGTAACCCTACCACAAAATCCATATTGATCATTTCCACTACACATTGGAATTTCTATATTCCGCGCCAACCCATTGAGCCTTTGACGCTCGACCTTCACTTGCTGACATTTTGGAAATTTCGCCACAAATTCCACTACACCCCTCTTCATATCATTCCACCAATAGACTTCCTTGACATCATGATACATTTTCGTAGAACCTGGGTGCACGAAATATCTAGAAGTATGAGCTTCTGCCATGATTCTTTCCCGAAGACCATCTACGTTTGGAACACATAGTCGCCCTTTGTATCTTAATGTACCATCATCCGTTCCAAGAGGAAAAGCCACGGTCTTATGATTAGGAATCCCCTCCTTCAGCTGAACCAACACTGGATCATTGTATTATTTCTCCTTGACTTCCGCCACAAGCAATGATTTCGCCCTATTCTGCACAATTATTGCCCCTTTATTAGAGTCCGCAAGACGAACTCCTAAAGTTGAAAACTGGTGAACCTCCCTGGCCAACGGCCGTTGACACACCTTCAAGTGAGCCAAACTACCCATATACTTCCAGCCAAGAGCATCCGCCACAACATTAGCCTTCCCGGATGACATAAAATATTCATGTCATATCCTTGAGCAATTCAAGCCATCTTCTTTGCCTCAAATTCAATTCCTTCTGTTTGAAAATATATTGAAGGCTCTTGTGCTCCGTGAATACATCTACATGAACCCCATACAAATAATGTCACCAAATCATTAATGCAAATACCACCGTCGCAAGCTCTAAGTGATGCGTTGGATAGTGCTTTTCATGATTCTTAAGTTGTCTTGAAGCATAAGTTATAACATTTCCACGTTGCATCAACACACACCCAAACTCGATCCTTGAAGCATCACAATATACTACGAACCCATCTGCACCCTCTGGTAGAGTCAACACTGGTGCTGAAGTTAATCTTGATTTCAACTCCTGGAAGCTCCTTTCACAAGCATCAGACCATTGGAATATAACTGCTTTCTGTATCAATTTATTCAACGGAGAGGCAAGAGTAGAAAACACCTCCATAAACCTCTGATAATACCCAAATAAGCCCAAGAAACTGTGAAGCTCTGTTGCAGTGGTAGGTCTAGGCCAATCCTTTACCACCACAATCTTGTGAGGATCCACCTTACTTCCTTCTATAGAGATGACATGACCTAGGAACTTCACATACAACTGGTGCTGATGAAGAGTCTGCAGAACTGTCCTGAGGTGATCGATGTGATCCTCTTGACTACGTGAGTATACGAGAATGTCATCAATGAACATTATCACAAAGGAGTCAAGAAACAGCTTGAAAACTCGATTCATAAGATCCATGAAAATTGCAGGGGCATTTGTTAGCTCGAAAGACATTACCAGGAATTCAAAGTGCCCATACCGAGTTCTATAAGCTGTTTTTGGAATATCCTACTCCTTGATCTTCAATTGGTGATACCCTGAGCGCAAATCAATTTTGGAGAAGTACATAGCACATTGCAACTGATCAAACAAATCATTTATCCTTGGTAGAGGGTACTTATTTTTTATTGTGACTTTGTTGAGCTGTCGATAGTCAATACACATCCGTAGCGGTCCATCTTTCTTACTGACAAAGAGAACTGGTGCGCCCCAAGGCGGCACACTCGGCTGGATGAAACCCTTCTCTAGAAAATCCTTCAATTGTTCCTTTAGCTCCTTTAATTCTGTCGGTGCCATTTTGTAGGGTGGAATGGATATAGGCTGCGTTCTCGGCATCACATCAATCCCAAAATCAATCTCCCTATTTGGTGGAATCCTAGGGAGCTCATATGTAAAAACATCAGGGAATTCACTTACAACTGGCACGGGCTCAAGTGTAGGTGCCTCAATATCGGTGTCCGTAACCTGGACAAAATGATAAATACACCCTTTTGATCATCTTTGTGGCCTTAAGGTAAGAAATAAACCTACCTTTTTGCACCACATTATTCCCCTTCCACTCGACAACAGGCTCATTAGGGAATTCAAGCCTCATAGTTATAGTCTGGCAATCGAGCTTGGAAAAACATACATAAAGCCAATCCATCCCCATTATTACATCGAAATCTACCATCCCCAATTCAATAAGATCGTCCATGGTATCCCGACCACGTACCGTGAAAACACAACCTATATAAAACCACGCGACCATATTAGACTCACCAGCCGGAGTAGATACATAGAATGCCTCTTAAAGTTGTTCCGATTCTGTCCCGAATTCCATAGCAACTAAGGAGTAGCATAGGATAAATAGGATCCGGGATCAATAAGAGCATACACATTATGAGATTGGACAATCAATATACTCGTGACAACATCTAGAGAAGCCTCTGCATTCTGACGACCACTCATAACATAGAACCGGCTGGGGCCTCCTGAACCTTGAGCACCACCCCTAGCTGCACCACTCCCCGCTGGTGCTGGAGAGCCTCAAGCTGGAGGGGGTGCTGAAGATGTAGCAGTTGCAGGACTGGATGACTGAGCTGTGCCCCTGCTCGTACCCTGGTCGGATGTACGATACTCCATCTGAATATGTCCTCTCATCCCGCACCCATAACATACTGGAAGGTCCATGTATCAGATTCCCAAATGCATCTTCCCACACTTGGGGCATGGGGGCCTCTGTTGCTGGTCGAATCTCCCTTCTGATCGGCCCAGGTGGTAGGACCCCCTGCTGCCCTAACTGGGATTAAAGTGACTCCCCTGCTGCTGACCGTGCCCTGTTGGCGGATCACTAGCTGAAGACTGAGATGACCCTGATGATCCTCCCTAAAAGGATGACCTCCCACCACCAAAGGCACGAGCCTTACTTCTACCCTCTCGTTCCATCTTGTTCTTTAACTTCCGAGCGTCTGTAGCTTGGGAGAATGCCACCATCTTTCCATATTTCATGTCAGAATTTAGGGCAGTTGTGGTAGCCTCATTAATAACCAAATGTCTAAGGCCCTTCACAAATTGACGCACTCTGGCCTCCATAGTCGGCATCATATAAACAACATACTTTGAATGTACCATGAACTCCATGTGATAGTCCCACACACTCTTACCACACTATTTAAGGGTATCAAACTCCACAAAACGGGCTGCCTTAGTCTCGGCATGCAAGAAATGGTCCATGAAAGCATCCGCAAACTCACTTCACCCGGAGGGCTCCCCTCCTCACGGGAATCCTCCCACATCTCAAACCATGATTATGCCACCCCTTTCAGGCGATAGGTGGCCAACTCTACTCCTTCCGCCTCAGTAGCACACATAAGTTGGAGAGTCTTATGCATTTCAGTAATGAAATCCTGAGGGTCCGCCCCGGAATCAGTACCTATGAACACCGAAGGGTCCAATTGAAGAAATATGTTTACCCTAGAACCAGTAGAATCCCGTTGTAGGCTAAAAGAGGTGGGTGCAACATTTGACCTTTGGGCCTGAGAAGCCACTAACTGAGTCAGCATCTAGATAGCTCCCCTAAGATCTCCATCAGAAATACCAAAATCAGGAGTTGGAGATGGAGGTGGAACATGAATATCGGCGAGAGGGATTGTTGCACCCTCTGCAGATGTAGGGACTGGTGCAGTTTGTTCTGGAGTAGAAGAATCAGGAAGTGTAATAGTCGGGGGATTATCCTCACCCGCATTATCAAGTAGGCAATCAACAACCACTCCTGGGGTGGCAATGGCTTCTTGGTCAATTCTCGCTTTCTTCTTAGGGGCTATATACTGAAAATTAAGGGAATGAACGAGTTAAGGGAAAAACAGTTGCACAATTAGTTCCATCGCACGATCCAGAGTATCAAAGAAGGGTATTGTTCCTAAATGTCCGAATAGCCTCCAGCTTATAGATGTGGTCGACAACACACTGATAAGAAGGACTCTACTAGACATGGCTCCGAGACACCCTATGACACTTTAAAACCTTAGGCTATGATACCAAGTTTGTCACGCCCTAACCTCGGGGAGCGCGACCGACGCTCAACCGAGTGAACCCGGTTGAGCAAACCTATTAGACATTTCCTACCCAACTCGTTCATGATCAAAAGGAGACACATTACCATTAGTTAAATACTGGAGAGATCATATATGTAAACATTGCTAGTTCATTTTACATTATGTTCGTTACACCATAGTTAAGTTCCCAAAAGTACATACAATTTACAATTTAGTGGAACAAGAGTAAAAAAAAAACAACGTAATCCACTGACCCTTCCAATACCCATACACAACCCACATAAATTTCTACGGAGCTTCCAAGTATACAAAAGACATATATGATAATGTCGGAAACAAGACCTCGACTATACCTCAAAATGTGTTAGCGTATAAACACAAGATGTACTACATGACCCCTGGAAGAAAAGGGGGCTCACCATGACCGCTGAGAAGAGGATGCACCACTACCTACGATCGTCACTGTATACAATGGAACCACCTACATCCATTCAAAGATGTGGCACCCCCGGCAAAAGGGATGTTAGTACTGTCAAATAGTACTAGTATGTAAAGCTAAACACCAACCTTAATAGAAAGAACATTGAAACAAAAAGGGGAAGCATTCATGGTGTACAATAAAAGCTTCAACTAAATACTAAAACATCAAGTAGGTGATCACATAAGTTCTCGGTTCAATTATCATCTTATTAGGTTGGTAATCTTAGTGCCATGTGCCTCAATCCACAATACCACCATGTTCTTACACGTAGTCCGATCTCGACCCGATCGACTAGGTCATCTCGTTTGAGACATCAACCATATTCACAATTCTAATCATCATTTCTACCATGTGTGCGGCATGGCATGCGATCACGGCCCGATCGGCTAGGCCATCTCACTTGAGACATCATCCTTTTTAATCATTTATCTCATTTCTCATTTCCTTCCCATCTTTCAATACATTGGCGCGAGTAGCCTCTTTCATTAAGTCGTTCTTGGTGTTTTTCCATATCTTACAATTCAAGTTTTCCTTTTACTTATTCAACATTATTATCAACACCAACAAGGTCTATTATGTAAGGCATTTGAGCACATAAGGAAGAAGGCTTGGAAAATCATAAGCACACATAGACTTTTCATACCAATTGTCATAGAAATCATCATTCGATTATTGGCATAAAATCTCAACCTTTCTCAACACATATTCCATATTTTTAACACATCCTCAATTGGGCATGATGACATGATATACATTTAGAGCAACTATTGAACATGCATCTTTTAACACAACACATCAGGGCAGACAATTCTAGTATGATAAACTTAGGGACTTACACCAATTACATGGACGCCATGGATTTCAATTGAAGAAGAAGAGGGGGTTTATCCATACATACCTAAATTGAGATTTCTTTAATCTCTACAATAATTCCGGAACCCTTAGCACCTTTTATAAATTTTAGGGTTACGACAAGTTGAATCAAATTAGAAGGATGATCAAGATTATACCTCATTTGAGCACTCTATTAACACTATGTGTCTATTGAAGTTTTATGGTTATTTTCATGAAAGATTACACCAACCCATTACCTCCATACCTCCATTATTTCCTATATTTGCTTTAAAATTCTCTATTTTTGGCTTATAACTCCCCCACAGCTTCTAGGAACACATGCATGCAATGTAATCACGCCCCATTCCTATGAATTATTCCCCTAATGGCGCATTATGGCTATGTTTTGAAATTAAGAGCTGGGGTGATGAAGCCTTACCTCTTAGGATGAAGATTTAGATTCCTCACTTGAATATCTTCAAATATTTAGCAAGGTTTGATGGATATTAGTGTGAAGATTGATCTCTCTCTTTAAGAACTCTCTTTCTTACTTTTAGAACATCTGAAAATAACTCAAAATGGTGTATGGCATGTGTTTTTAACGGAATAGGGTCGGGTTTTAAAATAATAAAATGGGTGCCCTGATATAGTTCTGCGGACGCATATGCGATCGCATAATGGCTATGCAGCCCGCAAGGGCTTGAATTTTTTGCCCAAGTCTGCGACCAGTATGCGGTCTGCATACCTGTTCTCCGGTCGCATAATGCATCGTCTAACCCCCTCCCCCCTTCGCAAATGCCCAAGGAAGATTATGCGAAAAATATGCGGCCCGCAAAATGGTTATGCGGTCGCATGATTGGCTACGAAACTGACCTCAGAATTGGCCAATTGGCTGCCTCACTCTGCGGCAAAAATGCGGTCCGCAGAGTTATTATGTGGCTGCATAATGGGCCGCAGAAACACACTCTTTTGCAAAACATTTTCCTTCAACTCAGTAGCATACTATTCAATCCAAAAATTTCGAACTGCGACGAGCTTGCGAGCCACAAAGAATTTCTACTTATAACACCTAAATCTAACTTGGCACCACGAAATTTTGGGTTTCTAGGTAAAAATTTTACGGGGCCTTACAATCTTTACTTGTACATGATGCTAATGTTAAAAGAGTTTTGATTGATCTAGGTAGCTCCATAAATATTCTTCTTCTAAGAGTGGTAAATGAGATGCAAGTTGATGACAAGATGGTGCCGAAAGCACATACCTTATCTGGATTTGATAATTCGAGCATTGTTACAAAAGGGGAAATAATGCTTATCACATTTGCATAAGGAGTTATCAAGGATACAAAATTCCAGGTGATAGATACAGATATGGCTTAAAATATAATTTTTGGGAGGTCACGGATTCATGATATGGATGTTGTATCGTCTACATTACATGAAGTTATCAAGTTTCCCTCGCAATGGGGTATTCGAAAAATTCGTGGAGATCAGCATGATTCTAAAAGAATCAATTCAGTTGCAGATTCAATCACAGTAAACGATGAAGCAAATAAGAAATAGTAACTACAGAATTTAGTTGAGGATATAATACAAACCTCAACTAAAAATAGTTCGGGACAACCGTATGTGGATTCAAGACATGATGTCATTCAAGAACCGAAAGAGAATGAAAACATCAAAACAAAAACTGAAGAACTTGAGGCTATCACACTATTCAAGCAATGGCCAGAAGGAAAAGTATATATTGGAGCGAAACTAAGCCCATAAATGAAAGGTAAGTTGGTCAAATTTTTAGAAGCTAACGCAGATTGCTTTGCTTGGTCGCATTCAGATATGACAGGTATACCACCGGAGGTGATTACCCACAAACTGAATGAAGATCCTTTATACCCACCAGTCAAGCAAAAGAAAAGGATGCAAGTCTCCTTCAAAACCAAGTAATTGAAGATGGGGTACAAATATTTCTAAAAATCGGATCAATACGGGAGGTAAAATACCCTAACTGGTTAGCTAATACGGTGGTAGTTCCGAAAAAGAATGGAAAATGGCGGGTTTACGTAGATTATACTGATTTAAATAAAGCTTGACCAAAAGATTCATTTTCTTTACTGCATATAGATCAATTGATTGATTTTACCGTATGTCATGAACTGTTAAGTTTTTTAGATGCATATTCAGAATATAATCAAATAAATATGGATCACATAGATGAAGAAAAAACTTAATTTATTACAAACATGGGGACTTATTGTTACAAGGTTATGACTTTTGATTTGAAAAACGCTGGGGCCACGTATCAAAGATTGGAGGCCAACATGTTTCAAGAACACCTAGGATAGACTATGAAAGTCTACATAGATGATATGTTAGTCAAATCTACTCGAGCAGGAGTTCATTTTCTATACCTTTCGAGAACCTTTGAAAGTCTCCGCAAATATAATATGAAGCTAAATCAAGAAAAATATTTCTTTGGCGTGGCTTTAGGTAAGTTTTTAGGTTTTCTTGTTTCAAACAGAGGTATTGAAGTGAACCCTACATAGATCAAATCCATGGAGGAGATACTAGATATACTCACAAACAAAAAAGCGGTGTAGAGGTTGACATGAAGGATAACAACTTTGGGAAGATCTATTTCCAAATCTTCGAAGAAAAGTTTTAAATTCTTTTAAGTATTGAAAAAGCGAAACTAGTTTGAGTGGACTACCGAATTTCAACAAGCTCTTAAAATTTAAAAGCATATTTGTCAAATCCACCCTTACTAGACAAACCAAAGGATGTAAAAAGGTTACTTGTCTATCTCACTGTGTCAGAAATGGCGGTGAGTGCGGTATTGGTACGAGAAGATCAAGGTAAATAATCTCCAATTTATTATGTTAGCAAATCTTTGTTAGATGCTGAAACTCGATATCCTCACTTAGAGAAGCTTGCTTTAGCATTAATTATGACATCTAGAAAATTGAGACCTTATTTTCAATGCCACCTATCTCTGTAGTAATTGCTTATCCCCTAAGAAATATATTGCATAAGCAAGAACTGTCAGGTTGGTTAGCTAAATGGGATACAGAACTCAATGAATATGATATCATGTACCAACCTAGAACTGCGATAAATTCACAAGTTTTAGCAGATTTTGTGGCTGCTTTCAGCACATGAATAGTTCCTGAAGCAGAAAAGGAATTACAAGTATTCACCGGATCTAATCCGGGTACATGGATCCTATTTACTAACGACTCTCGAATGTAAAGAGAGCGGGTTTAGGTATTATTTTAATCCCACCTTCGGGAGAAATCATAAGGCAAGCAATAAAATGCTATCTCATTACTAACAATTGTGAGCACGTGATTTTTCACCCACCATATACCCCTACAAACTTAAATGAAATAAATTAATTTCACAATTTTTGTTGAATTTTAAGTGTTATTTGTGATTTATTTTTGCATTGCATGATCATTCAAAGTTGCATAATTAAGCCATAACTTTAATCATTGTTATCAGGAAATTACATAATTATTATTTGTAATTAATTGAAATAAATAATAATGAAATATGGTTATTTGGCATTTAAGTAATAATTGCTTAATTTAATCATTCTTTCCAACAAATTACGGAATTTATTAGGAGTATCAAATTAAATAGTGTCACTCATGATTAGTTTATCTATTAATTTATAATTAGATGAGACTAAATTAAAATTAGCTACTATTTGTCTTTACAATTTAATTAGAATTAGTTAGTTAGTTAAATTGAATTAAGAAAGAGTACTAATTAGGACCTGGGCCAAAATCACCCAGGCCCAAACCTTTCTCTGCACACTCCCCATAGACCCAGGCCCAGTTAACTAAACACATCCGGCCCCCAGCCTGGTCCCAAACGACGCCGTTTAAGTTATGGGGGATCCACACCGTTGATTTTTTTTTATCAAACGGTTGAGAACTCCCCACCTCTTTTAATATAAAAATGTTTCAAAATCCCNAATTTATTTCTTCAAGGAACCAACAAGAAGTGAGTAGTTTCAGATCTGAAACTGTAAGACCCTAGAAATCCTACACCGGCCGATTTAGAGGCAATCAACGGCTCAGACCTTCATGAGTCAATTGCTCTTGACTAGAGCAACTGATTCACGAGGGTTTGATTCATTTTCAAACCCCGCTGGAATCTGTGCAAGGTCCGGTGACCTTCGATTTTTCCGGCCAAACCTTTTACGGGTATCCCCCTTCCTTTCTATTTTTTTTTACTAGCATGAATATGTCGTGTTTAATCACTGTTTTTTTTATTATTATTGTGTCACTGTTTCATGGCTGATTTTATTTTCTTTCATTATTTTTCTCTTCCCTGTTCATGTTTTTCCCTAGATTAGTTCGAAGCCTAAAATGTATTTTTGATGAATATGTCCTTAGTTAGTTAAACAAGGATTTGTTCCCGCGTCTCTGATGTATTTTGTTTTTCCCCTGTTCATTATTTTCTCTTCTCTGTTCATCGTTTTATGTATATTTTTTTTTTTTCTTGATCCGTTTTAACCGATTCTGTTCCATCGTATGCGTTTAAAATTAATTGAGGCATTTTCCTTAGGGTAGCCAAGTAACTTAGTTAGGTTTCAATGTTAGCTTAAGCTTTAAATCCGTTTCATGGCAGTCATGTATTTATCCTTGGTCAAAGTCCTTGTCATGATTGATAAACTATTTGCTATGAATTTGTTTGGGTTATTAATTGGATCGATTAAATAGTACATGTTGATATGCATATAGGATTTCTAGAGTATTCCCTAATCTACTGTTTTATTGATAAAAACTTTGATCTATATAAGTTAATTAAGCCAATGAATGATCAAAAACAGTCAATTCGACTAAATTCCTAGATGGCTTAAGTTGATAGTTAATCAAATCTTTGATTTTTTGTTAGTTAAGCCTAATCGAACTAGAGTGAGCCACTTAACCTAGTCCTAAAGGATTAAACTAATTGCCCTAGACTAATTAACAACTTAAACAAAGGTTAATACCTAGTTTAACCAAGAGACCTGACCAGGGATAATTAACTAAAATTAAGTAATAACCCAAGTGAGTAACTGACAAGTGTCTGGCGTGTGTATAAATTAAACTCGTACTCTATCAAATAATAGTATAGAAAGATGTCGAACCCACAGAGATTGGTTTATCTATTCTACAGACGTTTCTTGTTTTAATTACTATTTGAGAAAATCTGAAAGAGTTGAGTTGTAAGTTAAGTAACTAAAAATGCATGAATATAGCAATAGAAAATACTTTGTTTTTCACAAATATAATTAAAAAGGGTGTTGGGATCCTGACTTCACTTAATATTTTTATTATACAGTATATATACTTATTCTTCAATTTCTATTTCTCATAAATGTATAAATGCCTATCACGATTACATTTATATTATCCCTATTGTTGAACAATTAATTGCACTCCTCGGTTATACGAATTAATCGTTAAAATGGTAATATTTATTAAATAGAAATATATACTTGAACTAAAACATGCTCTTTTTAGTAGGTCCCTTTCGGTTACCCTACTTGTTATAGCTGATTACTACAATATTCGCCTCTTTCGATTACAAATAAGTGTAGAGTCAACTTTAACATATAAGAGCTAGATGTCACTAAATAAAAGTTAACATCTATCAGTACCAAAATTAACTTTATTACTTCTTCCGCCTCTTTCGATTACAGAATTAGCAAGAAGTTAATATATAGTATTAAATAGATAAATGTTAACAAATAAAATAACACCTTACTATAAAGCAAGTAAAATTTAAATAAAAAGTTTCAGCTCAAGTATGCGAAATTGAGGAATAATGTCTACTATTATATAGAAATATTAAGATCCGTCATTCTCACAACACAAGAAAAGTTACTCCATAATGGAGTTAGTGCTGACAACAGAAATATTCTTGCCCATTAAATAAGAAAATAGAAAGAAATATTTAAGGAGAATAATTCCCACTGTTTAATTAAAAACGGGAACTAGAGTAATTTCCTACACTTAATATTTGAAGACGAAGAAGAAAGAAAATGACTTGTGAAATATCTTTGCTCCCTCTCCCCTCCCCCCCCCCCCCCCCCCCCTTCTACACAAC
>ML292109.1:0-21182 GCA_005239495.1 Nicotiana undulata
CTAGATGGAAGGGTACTAGGGCACGGGATGTAGACGGGTTTAAACTATGGTACTCAGGAAGCGCTGGGGGTAAGAATGGTGTAGGTATTTTAGTTGACAGGGACCTCAGGGAGCTTGTGGTCGAGGTTAGGATGGTAAATGATAGGTTGATGAGTATTAAGCTTGTAGTTGGTGGGTTTACTGTAAATGTGATTAGTGCATACCCTCCTCAGGTAGGTTTGGACGAGGAGGTCAAGATGCGATTCTAGGAGGATTTGGACGAGATGGTGGGTAGTATCCCGCACTCAGAGAAGTTGTTCGTTGGCGGTGATTTCAATGGCCATATTGGGGCTAGTGCTAGGGGTTATGATGATGTGCATGGCGGGTCCGATTTTGGGGATATGAATGAGGGAGGTAATTCACTGTTAGATTTTGCTAAAGCTTTTGATTTGGTTATAGCTAACTCGAGTTTTCCGAAGAGGGAAGAGCACCTGGTCACTTTCCGAAATTCAATGGGCAAGACTCAGATTGGTTATCTTCTCTGCAGGAAATGTGATAAAGGTTTGTGTACGGATTGCAAGGTCATCCCAAGTGAGCACCTCAGGACCCTACATAGGCTCCTAGTTATGGACCTGGAGATCAAGAGGAGTAGGAGGAAGAGGGCGGTGTGCAGGCAACCTAAGATCAAGTGGGGTAACTTGACCAAGGACAAAGCTCGGGAGTTAGGGAAGAAGTTGTTGGCTATGAGGGTCTGGATGAGTAGGGAGACCTATCTAGTATGTGGTTCACGACTGCGAATTGCATTAGGGTAGCTGCTAGAGAGGTCTTAGGGGTCACGAAGGGCTCTCCTGGGGGTCATAGAGGGGACTGGTGGCGGAATGGAGAGGTCCAAGGTAAAATGGAAACTGAGAAAGCTGCTTATTTGAAGCTAGTAGAGAGTACAAACGAGGAGGAAAAAAGGACTTATTGGGAGTGTTACAGAAAGGCAAAGAAAGAGGCAAAGTTAGCAGTTACGATGGTTAAAAATGCGGCGTTTGCTCGTTTGTACGAGGAGCTAGGGGGCAAAGGCGGGGACAAGAAGTTGTACTGGTTGCCAAGGTGAGGGAGAGGAAGGCCCGTGACTTAGACCAAGTCAAGTGCATCAAGGACGGGGATGGCAAAGTATTGATGGACGAGGTACTTACTAGGAGAATATGGCATACATACTTCCATAAACTGTTGAACGAGGAGAGGGATAGACGCATTGTGCTGGGTGAGTTGGAGCACTCCGGAGGTCGGCGAAATTTTGGGTACTGTAGGCGGATTACGGTAGAAAAGGTGGAAGGGGCGATGCGTAAGATGTGCAGGGGCAGAGCGACAAGGCCAGACGAAATCGCGGTTGAATTCTGGAAGAGCGCGGGGCGAGCAAGTTTGGAGTGGCTCACTGGGTTTTTTAATGTTATTTTTAAGACGAAGAAGATGCCCGAAGAATGGAGTTGGAGTACGATGGTTCCGTTTTACAAGAACAAGGGTAATATCCAAAATTGCAACAATTATAGGGGTATTAAGCTGTTGAGTCATACTATGAAGGTTTGGGAGAGAGTGGTAGAGGCCAGGGTGAGGAGGTGCATGTCTATTTCCGAGAATCAGTTTGGATTCATGCCGGGGCGTTAGACTACTGAAGCGATTCATCTAGTTAGGAGATTAGTGGAGCAGTACAGGGAGAGGAAGAAGGACTTGCATATGGTGTTTATTGACCTTGAGAAAGCGTACGATAAAGTCCCGAGGGAGGTCCTGTGGAGGTGTTTGGAGGCTAGTGGCGTTCCGGTAGGGTACATTAGGGTGATTAAGGATATGTCTGATGATGCTAAGACTCGGGTGAGGACTGTGGGTGGTGACTCGGAGCATTTCCCTGTGGTGATGGGATTGCACCAGGGATCGGCTCTTAGCCCGTTTTTATTTGCCTAAGCGATGGATGTATTACCGCGACACATCCAAGGGGAGGTGCCGTGGTGCATGCTATTTGCCGATGATATAGTGTTGATTGACGAGACGCGAAGCGGAGTTAACGCGACTTTGGAGGTTTGGACACATGCGTTGGAGTCTAAATGTTTCAAATTGAGTAAAACCAAAACAGAATACTTAGAGTGCAAATTCTGTGACAGGACCCATGAAGCTAACGTAGAGGTAAAGCTTGATGCTCAAGTCATCCCCAAGAGAGCGAGTTTTAAGTATCTCGGGTCTATTATCCAAGGTAACAGGGAGATTAACGAAGATGTCGCTCATCGCATCAGAGCGGGATAGACGAAGTGGAAGCTTGCTTCCGGTGTTTTATGTGATAAGAACGTGCCGCCAAGACTTAAGGGTAAGTTTTATAGAGTGGTGGTTCGATCAGCTATGTTGTATGGGGCTGAGTGTTGGCCAGTCAAGAACTCCCACGTGCAGAAGATGAAAGTAACAGAGATGGGGATGTTGAGATGGATGTGTGGGTGTACCAGGAGAGATAAGATTGAGAATGAAGTTATCCGAGACAGAGTGGGAGTAGCCTCCGTGGAGGACAAGATGCGGGAGTCGAGGCTGAGATGGTTCGGACATATTAAGAGAATAAGCATTGATGCTCCTGTTAGGAGGTGTGAGAGATTGGTCATGGCGAGTTTGAGAGGTCGAGGTAGGCCTAAGAAGTATTGGGGAAAGGTGATTAGACAGGACATGGCGTTGCTTCAGCTTACTGAGGACATGACCCTTGATAGGAGGGTGTGGGGGTCGAGGATTAAGGTAGAAGGTTAGTGAGTAGTTTTTAGTTGCTCACCGATAGTCTTAGTAGCACGCATATCCCTCCATATTCTTAGATTTTTATTACGTTATGTGGTTTTGTTCGCCTCGGGTATTGTATTCCTTGTTGTTATTACTTGGTACTACTTACCCTTTATATCTCCCTTTTTCTTTTCTCTTCTCTCCTTGTTACTCTCTTGCTTTCCACTTCTTTTTATTACCCTTTCCGAGCCGAGGGTCTATTGGAAACAGCCTCTCTACCTGTTAGGTAGGGGTAAGGTCTGCGTACAGACTACCTTCTCCAGACCCCACCTTGGTGGGAACATACTGGGTCTGTTGTTGTTGTCGCTGCTGCTGCATCTTTGAATTTAGGCTATGTGTCAGTTTCGACATCTGTCCTTTATCATTTCCATATCAACTCCAACTATTCCTTTACATTCTCAGATATCCTTAGCATCTTTAAGCATTCACACCTTCAAACATATACTTGTGCAACTTAAGACATGGAAGTGAATTAGAAATTTAGTGAACACATACAGGTGCAACTTATTATTCAATTAATTTTTCAAACTTGAGTTCAAAATTTAGTTCTCGGCTGTCGTTAGTTTTAAGAAAAGCAAACCACAGAAGTCTTTCTGATGCAATTATGCAAGAAAATAATCTATAAGATCAAAGATGAGGGGCTAAGAAAAACAAATTGAAGGAATAGCATGTTAGTAAGATATTAAAGAGAATATTGAAAATCGTATCATTATCTATAGAATAAAATGTAGTTAGACCTTGTCCAAAATATTGAGCTGCAATAAAGAACCAAAAAGAAATCATCCCCTCTTCGCAAAATATATAAATAAAAAGATAAAGCAGAAAAATAAAAGAAATAAACAGCATACACAATTTATATATATATATATATATGTGTGTGTGTATATTCTTCTTTTCAATATTTCCTCTTGTGGTTCAAGTTTAAAGCATATTTTTTAATTTAATGTTTCCATCTCTTTCCGCGTGGGGAAGAGCTGTTAGGCTTCTTGAATGGGCTAACGATATCAAAATTTTCTTAACGGAATCTCATAATGCTTCATTTAGTGTTTGGAAAATCAAACTATTCTTCAATTTGAAAAATCTAAGATATTCTTCGATCTTTCCATGCAAAAACCATTCTAACAAGACTGAATTTGCCCTCGTACAAGTTTCAAAATATCTGTTATATTTTCAATGAACAAATTAAAGAGATAGTATAAGTTAATATAAACAATTTATTGTTAATTTATGTTTTAAAAGATGAATTATTTAATATATGTGAAAATATTCAAAAATCAATTAAAATAAAGCGAAGGGAGTATTTTTTCCAACTATAAAACTTGAGTTCCTAATAAGTAATAAATTATTTTTAAAATACAATTATTCAACCTTACAAAGTTTGCTTTAAAGTGTCTATGCCAATATTTATTGTTTAGTTGTTATTAGCACCATTTTGGTCGGCAAACTTTCTTAGTTTTCCTCGCTGGTCTACGCAGTAGAACTCATGCTTTCTCACTTTATTCATTATAAAAAAGTCGATCCGTGTAATATAAGCTGCAGCCAGATCTCATAAGATAGTCTTAAAATAACTGTATTTTACAAAATATTGACCTCTGCACAGTATCAAATATCTAATAATTTCTTTTATTTAAATAAAATGGAGCCTCGACTCTCCATTCATTAGGTGGAGAAGATCATCAAGATTTCGCGATCCACTGTCGAATTTATTCCAATTCCAAGAGCTCGGATCGAATCAGTATTGATATACCTGTTTACCCTAAAATCAGATAACAATTGAATTTATACATGATTTTAAGGACACGTGATTTTACTTGGCACAAATTGAGAAAATATATAAATTGATATTGAAATTGACAAAAAATAAATGCAAACCAAAAGAAACATATAGTTTTGGCCCTTGAGTTAGATCACTCTCGGACCAAGTGAAAATTCTACTGATATATTGACAGAGTAACAGAATATTGAAAGTTAAAAGAAGGTAGCGTATTGCTTTGTATTGCGTGAATGTAATGTATTTAATTTTACAAATGATCAAATCCCCCTTTATATAGTGGGGATGTCCTACTCTTGATACAACTCTAAATATAGTAAGAAATCTCACGATTGGCTAATTAATCAGCCTCATCTTGATTCGTGCCAGGATTTTCGCCGTGATCCTTGCTCGATTACGAATATTTCTTCGGCTTCTCGTTACTTGACTAGGTAAACTTCCATCGGTCTCGCTCGATCTCTTCTTGCTTAGTCTCGATCTTGGCCGATCTCGACCTTGATCGGTCTCTGGGTTACGAGCCCGGCAATCTAACTTCGTACCATGGCTCGATATAATACGAGATTGAACCTCGGCCTATCATGTTCCAGTCTCGATTAGTCATACGAAGGGCAAGTCCATTTTGACTGTGTACAATACCGATTCGATCCGAGCTCTCCTATTGAGAATGCTCATTCAATGAGCATTCTCAATATTATGTCGTGAAGAGGACTCGAATCGCCACGCTATTTAGCACGAGATTTTGAGTCTTGCGTGTCTATGAGTATGATATCTATCTAGTGTGATGTGTGATTCGACATTCAAACCATGACAATGATCACTAATACTTGTATTAGGATAGACTGTCTACATTCATACCCTATGGAATGCGATCCTTCCCCGGATCCTGCATTAATTTAGGATGTTAGGTACACCAGATTGCTTATAATATAAATAGAGATTCAATAAATAAATAAGTAAATAAAAGCATTCACAGATTAACACCATTAATTATCAAATTCCAATTCATGTTTTATTTAAGGAAAATGTTATGCGAATTTGGACTAAGCGCAGCTTATCATCAAATAAAAGCAACCTTAAAGTAGTTAGTACTTTAATTTTTTAAGCTCGAGAGTTGTAATATTTTAATTGTACCAAGACTCAAATACAAAATAATAAAATCTCTCTGGTCAAAGGGACTGACTGAAAAAATGTTGATTTGAAAGAAGAAAGAAAGGTCAAAACCTAATCTTAGAATACTCGCTTACTCCAATTAAAATAGCAGCCAATGAAATCGCAAAAGTCCAAGATTGTGTGACCTTTGTCCCATTAGATTAACGAAGTCATATATCTCCATCAAAATCTCCCTTTCTTAATTTTACAAACTAAATTCCATCTTTGGCGTCTAATAATTGCTGAAAAAAGATTAAAATGTTACTTTCCCATTTTATTTTATCATAATTTAACTTGACACAAATATGCCTCAATATTTGTATGGATATAAAACTTTTGAAAACATGTGATCTTAAACATGGTATAATATTTGTATGGCTATAAACAATTTTAATTAATAATAAAAATATAAAAATATACTGCATTATTTTTTTAAATGAATTAATAAGAAAATAATATCAAAAGAAGTGGAATGAAGGGAGTATTGTGCTCTCATTGTAAAATGCAGAAATTACAATCAGTATCTTACATTCTTCACCAAGTTGGAGGAGGAAAAAGGAACAAATTACATCATCCAAATTAATTTACTAATCTCATGTTAAGTTAAGAATCCAATCTTACCAAACACCCCAAAACAAAAATAAATAATAAAAAATAAAAATAAAAAAAATACAAAACTTTGAACTACAAACCAACACAATTTCTTGAGGTTGTAACTCCACCATCTACCACAAGATTATGACCACTAACATATCTTGATTCATCACTTGCTAAATATAGAGCAGCCTCAGCAATATCTTTAGCTCTTAAAGTTGTACCTTTTAAATCTGCCAAATTTCTTACAAACTCTTCAATTTTCTCTACTTCTTGTTCACTAGACACTCCAAAGTTCATCTCATTTATTTCCCCTTCATCTTCATCTTCATCACAATGGTTCCATGCATTAATCAACATTGATGTTGCAACTCCAAATGGTGATATACAATTAACCCTAATCCCATAACGTCCCAACTCACACGCTACATTCTTCGTTAACCCTACAATCGCGTGCTTAGACGATGTATAAGCATGTGGCCCGAGCCCGCCGAGGACTCCGGCCACACTAGACGTTGAAATAATGCAACCGCGGCCTTGTGGTATCATCACACGAGCCGCGTGCTTCATTCCTAAAGCAGCTCCTCGTACGTTAACGGACATAACACGGTCGAATTCGTCGGGGTCAAAATTAACTATGCTCTTTTTGTGGTTCGATTGACTTCCTAGGACTCCGGCATTGTTGAACATAATGTCGAGATGTCCATATTTGGAAATTGTTGAGTCAATTAAGTTCTTGATATCTTCTTCAGATGTAACATCACAATGAATATAAGTAACTGAGGGAGCTAATAAATTTGATAGAGTGTTGCCTAGGTTGTCTTCTACGTCCGCAATTACAACTTTGGCCCCATGTCGTGCAAAGAGTCTCACTGTTGCCTCTCCAATCCCTCTAGCTCCACCTGTTACAATTGCCACCTTTCCTTCTAACCTGTACAATTAATTACATAAGAAAGTTGATTAAGGAATAATTTCAGGTAGTCTAATGACAGATTCAGAATTTAAACTTAATTAACATGTTCCATGTTTAATATTTCTAATCTGAACATATTGTATTATTGAAATCATGGGTATTTAATTTTTTGTTAAAAACTTACTTCCCCGTTCCAATTTATGTGGATCTGTTTGACTGGGCACGAAATTTAAGAAAAAAATGAAGACTTTTAGAATTTGTGGTCCTAAACAAGTTAAAAAGAGGCCCAGAGTATTTGTATGGTTATAAAAGCTTCTCATTAATAGTAGAATTGTAAGTTTAAGCAAAATTATTTCCAAATTTAAAAAAGGGTCATTCTTCTTGGAACGGACCAAAGGAACGGAATTCTTTATAAATTGTCAGAAAATTTCCAAGAAAGTAGGAAGAGAAAAGCCTTAAATAGAGTTGAGAATAGAAAAACAAAATATAGGAGATTTTGGATAGAAATATATATGTGGCGTTTACAGATGAACAATGTGGCCATTCACATTGTTTAAAGCTTTCATGACTACTAAGACAATGTGGACTATAATATATAAACCCTAGAGTTCTTTCTCTTTCTACTTTTAATCTCAAAAGAGCTACAAAAGTTGAAAAATAAGGTGTTTACAGCTTTTCATGCAAAAGCATGCATCAGCGAAGTAAGCATAGAATATACTGATGAAAGGAACCAGAAGGCAGAAGAAGGAGTTGGGCTTTATATTACTCTCTCCGTCTCATTTTATGTGATGCAGTTGATTAAGCGAAGAGATTAAAAGAAGAAAAAATAAATTGAAAATTTGTGGTTTAAACAACCTATAAATACGTGTTGCTATAACCATCTCATCGAGGATAAAATGAGAAGTTTAAATTAAATTATTTTTAAATATAGAAACGTATAGTTTTTATGGGGACAGAGGGAATACCTTCTAGTAAAGCTTGGAGAAGTAATTTCCTTGCCTATGGAGTGAACTCTAACAAATGTTTTCTCAGGCATCACTTGAGCAGGCATGATTGACTGATCAAGAAATAGAAATTAAGGAGGAAAGAGAGAGAGAGAAATAGAGAACAATATATTATTATGAGAGTAGGTGGATTATACTTTAGAGAAGATGGGAAATGGAAATTTATAGGGAAGAAGAGAGAGAAGAGTTACGTGGGGAGGTGTTGGGATTCTCTACTTGAGGGCAACTTTTAATTAATTTCTTGGCAATTTCGTTCTAACCTCAAGTCCTTAACCAATATAATTCTTGTTCCTCACTGCTAATACACAGCTATTCACTTTTCACTTTACCTGTTTTCATCATGTGGTCATGTTCCAATTGGACTCTTTTCATGTAATAAAACGACGCAACTCTCGGAGAACATCTCATTTTGCGTATAAAGTACTCATTACTATATATATTTTCTATAAAATATTTACTTAATCAGGTTATTTAAAGATAACTAAATATTACCTTTTATAAATAACAATAACTATAACAAGAAACTCGGTGAAACTCAGAATGTAGGATTTGGGGAGGATAGTGTGTATGCAAACGTTACATCTATCTTGTAAATGTAGAGAGACTATTTCCGATAGACCATCGGCTCAAGGAAAGAACAGTCACAATAGTGTTAAAAAATATAAGGTAGTGGAGAAGCTAATTAGAAAGAGGCAGTAACTACATCAAGATATAGAAAAACCGAAATAAATCATACAGAAAATATGCGACCAATAATAGAAGTTTAATTAAGAATAAGATATGTGAATAATAATAATACTGCAGGTGCGGAAAATAAGTATATATGCTAGACTACCTCCTAATCTTCTGCCCTAATTTTTGATCTCTATACTTTCCTATCAAGATCATGTCTTCCGTGAGCCGCAAATGTGTCATGTCCTACCTAATCATCTCTTCCCAAATACTTCTTATAGTTACGGTAAATATGTACACAATCATATTATTTAAAATAAATTACAGGTACTCCTATATAAGAAATATTGGCTGATATAATGTTATCCCGGAAAGAATGACAGTTCTGTATAAAACTCAAATCATATAGTAATTGTGATTGTAGGGTTCAGGCTTCTTAGAGCTTAAAACATAGTAAATGGGAAATGGAGGGAAAATGAAAATTTTGAATTTTTCTCTTTGACAAAGGAACATTGTCTCATATTGGAGGAGGAAAAGAGTTTTGATGGGTATATATACAATTGCACTTCTTCTAGCTCTTTAAGAGTTGAGAAGAAGGTAAGTCTTGTATCGTCGTCGTTGTCGCTCGGCTCGATTTCGGATTCGGATTTTGTCAAATAATCTGATTGATTGATTGATTAACTACCTCCTAGTCTTTTGCCCTAATTTTCGATCTCCATACCCTCCTATCAAGGTCATGTCCTCGATGAGCCGCAAATATGTTATGTCTTGCCTAATCTTCTCTTCTCAGATACTTCTTATAATTAGTAAATGTTCACAATCATATTATTTAAAAGAAATTACAGGTAACTCTTATATAAGAAATATTGGCTGGTATAATGTTATTCCGGAAAGAATGATAGTTCTGTATATAACTCAAATCATATAGTAATTGTTATTGTCGGGTTTAAGCTTCTTAGAGCTTAAAATAGAGTGAATGGAAAATGGAGGAAAAATAAAATTTTTGAATTTCCCTCTTTGACAAAGGAACATTGTCCCATATTGGAGGAGGAAAGAGAGTTTTGATGGGTATATATACAATTGCACTTTACTAGCTCTTAAAGAGTTGAGAAGAAGGCAAGCCTCGAGCCGTTGTCGTCGTCGCTCGCTCGGCTCGAGGTTCGGTCAAATGATATGATTGATTAATTTTTTGGATCAAATTTATTTGTTAATATTAACGCAATATTAATTAATCCAAACTAGATCGTTTCTGTAACGGTAATTCAATTTTCCTCCATTTTAATTTTCCCATTATAATTTGAATCTGGTGGTTTGCATCAATGGTCGTTTTATGAAACAACCATTTTGAGTTGCAACCTTACATGAAGACTTGTAATTCTTCAGTATAACCCAACGTTTTGGCTATAAATACATGAACTATCCCTCATATTTTCCTTATGAAAATTCTGATTTCTCCTTCCTCTTTCTGCATTGTTTTAACAGAAAAGAAAGCAGTAAATGTGATTTACTACTGTTCTTTGCGGTCATTGTCACTGGGGTTTGAAGTACCGTTATACCAGTGAGGGTAATCCATTCTATCCTGGGAGAAAATAATCATAAACCTTGGGCACTAGGAGGGGATTAAGTTCCTTAAGGAAATACTGTGAATTCAGTGGGCTCAAAATAATTATGTTCTTCTACATTTTTGGTTTTATATCGCTTTTATTTTTGAATATATTTTCGAATACAGATTAATAACAAGCTTAAGGAACTTAATTTTATTTTTCTGTATTCATCTTATATTCTGTTTGTGAGAGACTAAATCCTAGTGACTTCTACTCTCAGTTTGGAGACTAAAATCTTCGGATTTTCTACTCCTTGGTTGACATTACGATATCAAAATCTTTGTGATTTTTTACTCGTTCTGTATTCGGTTTGAAGAAATAAAATCTTCACTGTGGTATTTGATCTATATCTGTTAAAGTTATTCGATTTGAAGATTTTAAATACTTCACCGTTAATTAATTGTGTTTCTGTTTTGTAATTAACAAAAATAACAGAAACTGGAACTCCCGTGGTTGGCTCTACGAGCAATGTTGTTACTTCTAGTCGTTCCGTGCTACCACGGGCTCTGGCGGAAAATTCCGAAAAAAATTTCGGGATTGATTTCAAACGTTGGCAACAGAAGACATTCTTCTATGTGACTACTTTGAGTCTACAGAAGTTCATCAAGGAGGACGTTCCGATTCTGCCGGAATCAACTCCTAATAATGAATATTTTATTGTGACTGAGGCATGGAAGCACTCAGATTTCTTTTGCAAGAATACATTCTTAGCGGACTGAAGGGTGATCTTTAAAACGTCTATAGTAATGCAGAAACTTCTAAAGAACTATGGGATACGTTGGAAAAGAAGTATAAGACCGAGAATGTCGGTTTGAAGAAGTTTGTTGCAGCCAAATTTTTGGATTATAAGATGGTAGACACCAAGCCTGTCATTAACCAAGTTCAAGAGCTGTAAGTTATAATCCATGATCTCCTTGCTGAAGGTATAATATGAATTTATGCTTCTATTGAAAGTATTAATTTAGTTACTAATTACGAATTTTTCATTGAAGGTTTGGTCATCAATGAGCCATTTCAAGTTACACCAATGATTGAGAAGTTGTCTCCTTTATGGAGGGACTTTAAGAACTACTTGAAACACAAG
Organism: Nicotiana undulata; assembly: GCA_005239495.1. Lineage (NCBI taxonomy): Eukaryota > Viridiplantae > Streptophyta > Magnoliopsida > Solanales > Solanaceae > Nicotiana > Nicotiana undulata. Next base: position 11,564 of record ML292109.1, read on the forward strand.
CGCAAGGAGATGAAACTCAAAGATCTCATTGTTCGATTGAGGATCGAAGAGGACAATAAAGTTGCATAAAAGAAGACACGTGGGAACTCAACAATTATGGGAGCAAATATTGTTGAGACTGCTCCAACTAATCCGAAAAAAAGGAAGAAGTCTTATGGACCAAAAAACTATCCCAACAAGAAGAAATTCAAGAAAAACTGCCACAACTGTGGAAAAGTTGGACACAAAGCTGCAGAATGCCATGCTCCAAATATAGAGAAGAAAAAGGGTCAAACAAATATGGTTGAAACAAATGATGATATTGATGACTTGTACCCTATATTTGAATGAAACTTAGTGGAAAATCCTAAGGAGCGTTGGACTGATTCTGGTGCCACCTGCCATGTTTCTGCTGTTAGAGAAGCATTTGCTTCATATCCTCCCGCTGGACCCGACGAGATCATTTTTATAGGAAATCTGCAACGGCCCAAAATTGACGGTTATGGAAAGATATTCCTGAAGATGACCTCTGGCAAGGAAGTGAACAACATTTTCCATGTTCTTGAAATACGAAAAAACTTAGTTTCTATTTCACTTCCCGTCAAGAACGGGTTTAAGCGTGGTTTTGTTTCAGACAAAGCTGTAATAAGTAAGAACAAGATGTACTTAGGAAAAAGTTACCTTACTGAGGGCCTTTTCAATCTGAATCTAATGGTTGTTGACAATAATAAAATAATAATTTATAGCATATACGTTTGGACATGTCAATTATAAAACCTTGCGAAAAATGATTAATTTGAAAGTATTGCCTAAGTTTGAATGCGACAAATCAAAATGTCAAATATGTGTGGAATCTAAGTATGTTAAACATCCTTATAAGCCAGTTGAAAGGAATTCAAATCCTTTAGGCTTAAATTATACAGATACTTGCGACATAAAGTCAATATCATCTCGCGGTGGAAATAAGTATTTCATAACTTTTATTGACGACAATACTCGATATTGCTATGTTTACTTACTTAATAGTAAAGATGACGTAATAGATGCATTCAAGCAATACAAAAATGAAGTCGAAACGCAACTTAACAAGAAAATCAAAATGATAAGAAGTGATAGGGGCGGTGAATACGAATCTCCTTTTGAAGAGATATGTTTAGAATATGTAATTATTCATCAAACAACAGCCCCTTACAAGCCCCAATCCAATGGGATTGCGGAAATAAAGAATCGATCATTAAAGGAAATGATGAACACTATGTTGATAAGTTCTGATTTGCCATAGAACTTGTGGGGAGAAGTCATTCTTACAGCTAACCGGATATTATACCGAGTATCCCATAGCAAAACACAGTCCATTCCATATGAAAAATGGAAAAGAAGGAAGCTCAACTTGAATTATTTTGAAGTGTGTGTTTGGAAAAAGAGCAAGTTCCTAAACCCAAAAGGGTAAAGATAGGGCCGAAAACCGTTGATTGTGTTTTCATAGGATATGCAACAAACAGTAAAGCATATCGATTTCTGGTTCATAAATCAGAAAATCCCGACACCAGTGAGGGTAATCCGTTCTATCTTGAGAAGAAATAATCCTAAACCTCGAGTACTAGGAGGAGACTAAATTCCTTAAGGAAACACTATAAATTCAGTACGATCGAAATAATTCTGTTCTTCTACATTTCTGATTTCATATCGCATTTATTTTTGAATATATTTTCGAATGCAAATTACTAACAATTGTTTGCTGCAAATTTTGTACTCCTATAATTAAGTGGACCTATCAATTGGTGATATTCATATGTATTCGAAGTGAATTTGCTATTCGCGGGTGAAATTTTGTGTTGCTAGTTGCTATAGAATTAAATGCGATGCATCTCTAATTTTAGTTTGCAATTAAATAATATACCCTAGATGTCTTTGAGATCTCTAAATTACATGACCCCACCTGTATAGGTGGTTATTTTAATAGACTATGCTTTGATTATACTCATAAATCAGCGAGTAATTTGCGTAAATTTTCAACTTCTAGAAATACTACTGCTTCTTATTACCTCCTCTATTTTCCATACTTGAGGTTGAGGGGTACTTTGGCCTTTTTCCTTTTATATATATATATATATATATATATATATAGCACTCTCTGTTATTCTTTTTCAGATCTTATATACCTATCTATTTATTAATGTAAAATGACAAGTTGATAAATATGATATTTCTCTTGAAACTTTTATGCCAGTTGTGAAATTCTCTTAGTTCAATTTTTTGTTTAATTTGCGCTGGCCTGATCTAAGTGCGTAACTAACCTTTGCTTTATTTGAGTAGTCTTTAGAGCAAGCCAAAAGACATTCCAACTGTATGATCAACTCAAATCTTATATATCTATATTATATATTTATATTATAGGTTTGATGATTTTTGCATGGCAAAAGGAAAGAGGAAATTAACGAGCAAAACAAATTAGGGGAAGGGTAAGACAAAAATATTAGTCAAATTTTTCCAACAAAAGAAAACCTAGAGGAAAGTGAAACCCAGAAGGTAGAATGAATCAAATACTTTTTTAGTTTCCTATCGGTTGTTTGTGTCCGCATTGGGCTCGACTAAATTCGCGCCGGAAAATTTCACATTTGGAGTGAAAGTGTTTCCTTACAAAGGCAATTCCATACTCAAAATTCGAACTCGAGACTCCTAATTAAGGATGAAGGAGTACGTATTTATTATTCCACTATAGCCTTGTTGGTAAAATTAAATATGTTGGTACGACGTGCTGTTGATCTGATCCTTGAATAGGCCTTCAACTATGTGCAAAAAATAACATAACCAAATGGTGTTCGTTTGCTGTGCCAGCAAATTGTACAAGCTGGATCCTGGATATCTATAAAGCATTTTTATTTTTTTGGGATTTTGGGAAGATCTTTGTAGAAACAGTTATTTTATTTTAATTAATTAATTATAGATATCTCAATCCTAGTAGGATATAGTCAATCTTTCGATTCGTACGGATTAAATTAACCAAGAAATATCAACCAATTGAAAGAAGAAAAATGTTGTAGAATGGCTTGTCACAACTCACAAGTTCATGCTATCATGTGCCTCTGAATTGTGTCAACTAGAAACATGATGTCCATTTTCTGCCTTCTTTTAATTTTATTAAACTACAACTTGATTCCTAACGATATCAACTTCTATAATATTTACTCGTCGTGGATCCATGATTTAATTTTAATTGGTTATAAATTCCTATTATTGCATACAACAACAATAACATACTCAATAAAATCTTACTAGTGGGGTTTGGGGAAAGTAGAGTGTATGCAGACCTTATCCCTACCCCGAAAAGGATAGAGAGACTTTTTCCGGGAAATTCTCGGCTCAACAGAAGAGACAATAATATCATAAAAGAAACAAAAAAAAGGCTTGTAACTACAAACGATGTCAGAAAGAAAATAACAGCAACGAATAAGTGAAAGGACAATAATACAAAACTATACAAAACAACAATGTGAACACAACATAAACTGCTAACAAACCTAAACAAAACTCTATCAGACTACCCGGTAGGCCTGTACAAAGAGGGAAGAACTCTCGACTACCCCCTAGCCTACCACCCTAATGCTCGACCTCCACATGTTCCTATCAAGAGTCATGTCCTCGGAAATCTAAAGCCGCGACATGTCTTGCCTGATCACCGCGTCATATATATATATATATATATATATTGAGTTCTCGGATTGATTAAAGCATAACAAGGATTCATTAAAAAGATGGAAAAAAGGCCTAATTTAACAATTTTTACTAACTTCCGTCATATATAGTTGAAATTTAATGGAATTCATATTATCCTTTCTACGTTCAAAGCATTACACATTCCCACCTGTTTGGATGGTTAGGTACCTACCAATAACACAAAGTACCAATACTGAAATGGATACCAATTTCTTCTTTGTTCAATTATTGGTCATAAATCTTTCTTTGTGAAATGTGTGAAGTATGCTTGGTCAAAGCAATTAGCTGTAAAACATTTGTCGTTCACCTTCTTGTTCATTTTCCTAGGTTACGACTATATTTATTACGAATCCTCCATTTGTATTATTCTAGCTGTACAATCTTACTCTCGATCACAACTTAGGGTCAAAGTCACCATTTTTGTTTTATAAATTAATCTGCGGAGCGTGCATGAGTCGGAAGGGCCAGCCAATCTACTTCAAGCGAGATTCTATGGGCTTTTTTTATTTGTAGCCCACGTCAGAAATTATTTACATTCGGTAATCTGAAAAAATGTATAAAATATATATATATATATATATATATATATATATATATATATATATATATATATATATATATATATATATATATGTTCGTTTTTTGAAAGTGGATGTATAGTGCATTTTTCCGATGAAAGTCGAGGACAAATAAAAGCAAGCATACAGGGCATAGCTAACGGTTTAGTTATCGGTCCGGCAGAATTTAGTAATTAAAATTTTGTATTTATATTAAGAAATCAACTTAACATGTACAAATAATATATCAAAATCCAATAAGCTTTCTTTCTATAATTGATAACTTATAAGCTCAAAATTCTAAATTATGTGTTTCTACATATATACTTAAGGATTGAAATTAGCATTCGACGACACCCCTAATTTTGGGTCAATATTACACCTGTTTTTCAAAATTCAAACTTCTAACTCATGAACATGCGTAGCTTCGGCCGTTTATGCTCGTTGGTTTACCAAGATTTCATTTGAACTCTATAGGCAATTTTAAAGAAATGTGTATGCAATACAATAACATTTCGCCATCTTGAAAGTAGTGGTGGAGCCAAAAGGTTATACAAGAGGATTCGAAAAATTAGTGGATTTGAGCTTAGACTCACAGTAATTTTTGAACATGATAATCAGCTTAATGTACGTATATTTGATATATATCGCCTCATATTTTGCTCATGTCTCGCCGATTTGAGATGTTTAATATGATTATTTGTGTTAATTTGTAGTATTTCTATGTGTAGGGATCATTCGGATGCAATTTGGGACGAAAAGGCACGAATTGGAGCGAAATCGGGACGAAAAGGCAAAAATTAAAATTTGAGGGTCAGAGGCAGCGTGGACACAATTTACAGCAGGTTTTAAGTTTGAGCGCCAGGGCCAGCGCCCCACGCTTCCCTGGACGCTCAAGACGGGAAAGTGGCCTTTTTCGACTAGGACTCGGCTATTTCGACCCCTAGACGCCCCCAACTCATATAAAAGCCAACCTAAACATATTTTGAAGAGGGGGTCGTGTTTTGAGAGGAGAACAAAAGTACGAAACACTCGGGAGCACAGATTTGAGCAATCCTTTCATTCTTACTCTTGTATTCATTAATTTTATGTTTGAAAATATTGATTTTGATGATTGTACGAACATGAGTGGCTAAGAACCTTATTGTTCTACGATCAAGGGCATACATGAATGTTGATGTTTGAAGTTTAATTTGAGGAAGTTGATTTTATCATATTGGGTTGTTTATTGGATTCTATTTTTAATTATTTTGCTGAGTAGCTAACAGTGAAATACGATCTACGAATCTAGAGTTGAACTCGAAAGTGAAAATTCTAGATTGCATGTAGAATTAAATAGAGAAGGTTTTTGAACTCGAGCATCGGGGAACAGATTCGCGGTTAGGATAGAAATATACCTAATTGTCTTTCTTGGTTGAAATATAGGAAGTATAAATGCATTCTTGTTAATCTTAATTTCATAGACATATAGGCATTAAGTTGGCTTGAATAGGCGAGTAAGAACTCGACAGATTCTTATGAGTAATATCAACTCTGTCAATCAACAATCCAGATAAATCAATTAGTTATTTTAAGCTAAGAACGCAACACGATTGTTTGCTAATCTGTGACCCTGGAATATTATTTCCTACTGATTGTTATCCGAAATTGCTTAATTATTTTGGTTGATTTCTAGTTAATTCATTGCTTGATAGTTTTAGGCAGTAAATTATATATTTTATGAGAAAAATCTTGAATCGATAAGTTATTTGAGCTTGAGTCAGTCAAAAGTTAATCATAAGTTTTCGTGGAAACGATTCTCTACTCGTTAATCTATTACTTGACGACCACGTATACTTGTGTGAGTGTGTTTGGTTGCAACAAGTTTTTGGCGCCATTGCCGGGACTTAGAAATTAGCTACTCGACTGAGTTAAGCTTTTATTAGTTATTTGTTCAAGTTTTAATTTTCAGTTTGCCTTGTTTGTGTTAACGCATGCTCTTCTCTTGAATGCGGAGGAGTAGAAGCTCAAACAACCTCCTTCCTTTTGATCCAAAAATTGAACGAACACTTCATAGAGTGAGAAGGAAGTCGAAGCTCGAACGACAATAGAAAGAGAGTTGGACATCGTAGTTCAACCACAGCCAAAATAGATGGCAGGTGATGAAGAACGTCCGGTGATAGAAGCTGCAAGGCCCAATCTTGCTAATATGACTCAGGCTATTGTGAAGCCTGATAGCACGGGGCATTTTGAATTTAAATAGTACATGGTACAGCTGATTCAGTCCACAGGGAAATATGTGGATCTATCTCATGAAGACCCGCATATGCACATTCAGAACTTCTTGTAAATTACGGACACTTGCAATTATCCAAACATTTCCAAGGACTATGTCAGGATGACACTATTTCCCTTTTAACTATTGGGGGAAGCTAAGGAACGGTTGCAAAAGGAGCCCACGAACTCAATCCACACTTGGGATGATTTAGAAAGGAAATTCTTAATCAAGTTTTTCCCCACTAAGAAGACAAAATCGCTGAGGAGATAAATTCTTGGGTTCCAACAACGGGATGGAGAGACACTTCACCAAGTTTGGGAAAGATACAAGAAGCTACTCAAAGACTGCCCGCATCATTGTCAGACTGATGAGGTATTAGGTCACACTTTTGTTGATGGGCTAAACGAGGCATCAAAGATGAATCTTGATTCAGCTTGTGGGGGTAGTTGCATGCGAGGTCGTATAGTGAAATTCAACTCTTACTAAATAACTTTACTGCTAATGATCATAATTGGCAAGGAGATGGGGACTCAAGAAGAGCAATTAAACGGAAGGCAGCCGGGTTGATTGATCTTGATGACTTCTTAGCCATGAGAGCAGATATTGCAAAATTGACAAATCAGATGAATAGAATGACAATGCAACAAACACAACAGATGCAACATGTGCATCATATGTCTATTTGTTGCGAACTATGTGGTGACAATTGACGCTCAACTATGTCTTCTAAAAAGACTAAGTGGGCGTTGCAAATATAATCTGAATATTTAGCCCAGAGTCGAATCCCACATGGAATCAACGTATCAACTGTTGTTGTTAGATTACCAAATTCTCAATAGTCAACTTTCTCAAACTTTGTGAATATCACTTGGTGTTGTTTTTATACTACTACAGCTGAATGAAAATATTAAAACTAAAGATTAACTAACAATGGGGTGTAAACAATTGTAATAAAGGTCTAAGATTATGGTTTCCCCCGTTGGTGAAATTCTTTCTTGTATACTTCCTATAGTTTTGACTTAGTTGTCTCTATCTATTGTTTTAGACTTCAATACTACACAATATTATAAGTTAATTGTGCAGTACCCAATTTTCGAGTGCTGTCTAATAAGGAGAACTTGGTTCTTCTTAGTATACTACTTACTACTGTTTGCGGAATAATAAAGCAGTAATAGTAAAGACACAGGGATTTTTACGTGGAAAACACCTGGCTCAAAAGGTGAAAAAACCACGACCTACTCCTCAGTAGGATTTGCTCAAACACTTCACTAAAACCACTGAGCCAAACGGACTTACAAAATAAACTCTTTTGTAATCCTAGGACTAACTCTAATCCTCTTTGTATCAACTAGCCTCTAGCTAATTTCTATAGATTTCAAGCTAACTCTAACTTGAACAATGTGTACCTATTACAATTTCTTCTATTAAAGCTGATAAGATAAAATATTGAAACTCTTACTACAATCAACTAGACTCAATACACAAACAATGGAACTGTTTCTTCTAGTTGAACTGTAGCCTTTGTATCGCACGACAATTATGCTTGCAAAATATCTTGGGACTTTTGCTTCAGATCTTGATTCACTTTAGTACTTGTGCGTCACTTGTTTCAGCAGTAATACATTGAGTATTTATAGAGTCCGTTTGTTGAGTCCATGATTCAATTCTGATCCAACTCTTCCTTGGTAAACGAGTTTGATTGTAACTTAACTTCCTTCCTCTATTTCTGTCCTAGATGAAATCAACTTCAGTCATCTTTATCAGTTTGCAACCTTTTCGTATTAGAAGACATTCTCCTAGTTCTTTGATACTCATCAACCACTTATGTCTCCTATGCAAGTATGATTCTTGTGCCAACTGTTCCGTTCAAATGTGTATGCTATGATGGGCCTGGTTCAACTTGTCATCTTTTGTCAATCTTCAAAACTCATTCAATGACATAGCTAACAAATTCCCCCTTTTGATGATGACAAACCCTGTGCTTTTATCCTGTATACACTTTAAACACTTTATATATTTTTAAGCATTAGTCATCAAGAACCAGGTTCATTAGGTTATAAATATCACTTTTAAATTTTTTGAACAACACAGCACATCATACCATCTTCCCCCTTTTGGCATCATCGAAAAGTTGCAAAATGATACTTACCAGTTATTAATTCTTACTCATGGCCAATTTAGGCAACTACAGGTGCAAACATGATTAATCAACACAAGAAACCAATAATGTAAGCTAAATTAGAAGTTGAGACATTTTTAAAACAACAAGCTTTCATTGATTAGCAGTGATGATCATCACCAAAATAGATTAAAATAAAAAACAGCCAAAACATGAGCAAAACAGAATTAAAAACTGAAACAAAAGACACTTGACACTCTCCCGAACTGGGCACTTGATAGGATAGGAGAGGGTAGTTCTGAACATTCCTAAGGCTGGGGTGGTGCAGATGAGGCTGAATTCTTGGTTTGTAGAAGGGACAACATTTGGTGTAAGATACCTCGTTTTTCTCCTTCTCCTTAGCCAACTCAGCTTTGAGAGCATCACACTCAGCTTCCACCTCAATCAAGCGAGACTTCAATCGAAGGATCTCCATATCCTTGAACTCGCTTTCTTGCATCAGGATGCGAACCTTGCTGTTGACGGGTTGCTTCCGAGACGAACCAGGTTCATCTTCCGGGGCATTGACAATGACAGCAGAGTGTCCTTTCCAAAGTAATCCTTAGCAGTAGCCATCTCAGCCTTCTTTGTATGAACTCCAAAATGAGCAAGAACTGCATTCAGAATAAAGCCATAAGGGATTGCATGGGCTTTGGTTCCATTCACCACTCTGTCCAAGAGCTTGATGATAAAAGCTGGCCAATTGATCTGCTTGCCTCTGTACAGACACTCCATGAGGGTTAAGTCCATGTAGTTCGCAATGTGTCGTCGTTCTTGTCTGGGCAGCAGGAATTTGATCACAAATTCAAAGAACAGCTTGTGCTCAGGCTTCATCTCACTTTTGAGCACAGCCCTGGGTTCTATATCCTTCTAATTGTTGCAGAAGAATCGGGTAATATTGATAGCTGAGGACATTCCATCTAAGCAAGGCCATCTCTGCCTTGTATAGTC
>ML292110.1:0-19661 GCA_005239495.1 Nicotiana undulata
CCTCGGGTCTCAAAACCAACAACACACACAACTCCCAAAACATCCTACGGACTTATTCAAGCTGTTAAATCGCCAAAATATCATCAAATTATCAAATTACACCTTAAAACTCATAGAATTTTCTCAAACTTCATAAACTTCTAAATTTCCCATTTTTAATCCGAATCACGTCATTTCAAGTCCGTTTTACACCAAATTTCACAGATAAGTCACATAACATATAATAAACCTGTTNTTCATTTCTCGGGCTTGGAACCTCGGAATTTGATTCCGGGCATACACCCAAGTTCCATATTTTCCTACGGACCGTCCGGGACCGTCACATCACGGGTCCGGATCCGTTTACCAAAAATGTTGACCAGAGTCAACTTTATTCAATTATTTCATTCAAAATTCCATTTTTATCAAATTTTCACATAGAAGCTTCCCGGCTACATGNTTTAGCTAGAATTACTTAGGATGACCTTTTGGGTCATCACAGTTTTATATCTTTCCTTTTGAGGTCTTCCTGACTGCCTTTTATCTCCCGTCGGTGGATTTACTACTTCTTCTGAAATATGTTTTGGGACATTCCATTTGCTTTCATCAGGAAGAGGATTTACTGGTATTTCATACGTACGCAGTAGGCTCTCCTTTGTGTAATACGGAGAGCAATAGTTTTCATATGTTTCATTCTTGTGCCTTAATGATGCTAAAGCATGCGCACATGGAAGTTATTCTAGTTGGAATTGGCCACAGCTACATTTCTTACTTTCAAGACACACAATGTACCGCTTCACACCATCTAACACAGTATGTATATGATCTGTTGAAGCCCTCACCTACAATTGCAGAACAAATAGGAAAATTATTATTTCAAGCATAGAAATAGATTATCTACAAATTATCTACAAATCATCTACAAATTATCCACAAAACATCCATAACTAATTTTCAGTATACTAACTATCTACAATTTATCTACAATTTATCTACAATCTGGTAACAGTGCGTGTTAAGTTATTTTATTTTTCTGCACCAAATAAACAGATCTTACCCTAAACTTCTGAGATAATGTTCTGTTGTTCTCCAATTCTTTGTTGAATTTGGACCCAAGGAATGTGAAAGTACCCTTCTCCTTCAACAATTTCTCGTTGGTCCAACGTTCTAGAAGTGTCCGCATATACTCTAAAAGGTCAAATATTGGCAGCTCTCTTGCATCTTTTGTTACAGCGTTCAACGACTCTGCAATATTTGATGTCATTGTCCAAGTTCTATTCACCGTTGCATATACTCTTGACCATCTATGATAGCCAATATCATATAGGTAAGATTTAACACGCGGGTCTATCACTTCAATCTTCGACATCCTTTCATTAAATTCATCCAGAGTGTACGACCGTGCTGTAGCAAAGTACAATTCATATAATTGTAGATGACCCTTCTTGAACTTTGACCTTATATTTGTCCAAATATGCCACATGCAAGAGTAATGTGGCATCCCCGGATAGACAATTGATGTTGCCTTCAGGATACTCTCATTCCTATCTGAAACAACACACATTGAATGTCTTTCACCATATGCTTGCTTGAATTGCTCAAAGAACCACCTCCAAGATACGTCATTTTCAGAATCAACCACAGCATATGCCAAGGGCAATATTGTACCTACATTATTATTTCATAAAATTTTAGCAGGCAGCTTTAAAAATGTACATAAAAATATAAATACATAACAACTGGAATAAATCTACAAAATATCGACAATTTATCTACATTTTATATAATACNCACTTTTTACCTGCTGCATCCATGGTGCTTGCTGTAAGCATAATCCCCCTGTAGGTTGACTTTAAGAATGTCCCATCAACTATTACTACTGGCCTACAATGTTGCCAACCACTAATTGATGTATAAAGAGCAACAAATGCATATAAGAAGCATTCATCTGCTGTCTTCTTCAATTTAACAACTGAACCAAGATAAGTCTCCTCAAGAATATAAAAATATTTTGGTAATTTGCTGTATGAGTCGGCAGGATGACCTCTCAAAAACTGTAAAGCCTTTTCCTTTGCTCTCCATGCTTGCATGTAGCTTAGGTTCACTCCGTGTTCGGATAACATGTCAGTTTGTATGTCCTTTGGTGTGTAAACAGTCTTAGGATCACAATACTTTGGAATCACCATGCTACCAACTACAGCTGCAGTACGTTTGCGCTGTATGAATGTATCGTCCATTAGGGAGCATGTGTGTTGTCGATTGAAACTCCTTATCTTGAACATTGAGGAATCATTAATTGACGTTGCCTTGAAGTGTCATTTACAGTTTTCATCAACGCATACAAGCCAGTAGCTACAAAATAAATATAATTTTTAATACAGATTATAAATGTATATGCAATAAAGTACTGTTCTTAACATAAATGAAATAAAAACTACAATTTGACTACAAATTGACTACAAGTCATCTACAATATGTAAAAAACACATATCTCACGTACAAATATACTTTTAATGGTCTTTTCAACACAAATATCTCAATACCTTCTATGGCTAGATCTTTTAACTCTGAACTGGAACTTGTGCATCACAGAATAGTTCTTCATTGCAGCAGCTACAATTTGCTTGTCTTGATACACTTGTCCTTCTTCAATATCACTTTGCGTACATTCTGCTATTATTTCACTTTGATATTCCTCTATGGCGGGAGAGGATGGCATATCAAGTAACTTTAGTGATCCAGACGAACCTACATGAAAATAAAGATAAATAGTGTAATTATAAATTTGTAGAACAATTGTAGATACTTTGTAGATATAGTGACAATTATTTGTCGTCATTATCCCCCAAATAAATTGTAGTTAGAGTGTCGTATAACTGTATCGATTTGTAGATATCTGTTAAATCGATACTGATTCATACACAATTAATCTTGTTTGAATAGCTTTTGTTCTAAACATAGATTTTAGTTTATTTTGAACACAAATTTTTTAAGTGAACAATTCTTACACATATATTTTCGTTTATTTTGTAGTATAAATCTAGTAAGTTTGTAGATAATATATGCGGTAATTTTGTAACTTATACAGTAAACCCCTAACTCTATGCAATTTTAAACAAAACAAACTTGCACTTGAGTTATCGATTGTGATAGCATTCCATATTGAAATCTCGTACACTTATGCATAACGCATATGAACCTAAGTTTTTATTCTCCTTTTTGGCCTCCATATACACACGAACCCCCATATCATTCCTAATCTCCATTGGAGGACAATTGTCGTTCACCATGTATTTGATTTCTACAAATTTCTCCGAAGTATCAATCAATAATTGCTCTGCAATGGCAGAAATCAACATACTGTAGCTTGCATTCTCATCTACTACAATGCCATCAACTTTAAAATCTCTAAATCTGCCATAGTTATCCCAATTCCCATTAAATTGTAGCATAATTGGGATTTTGGACATGCTTTGCGTGTTGTTTATGATGTATTGTTCTAAAATTATTCGTTTTATTGTATTCCTAGATTGAGAGAAAAAAGGATGTAGACAGAATATTTCGAAGATTTTTTGGTTGAAGCTGTTCGCAATTTTTTATTATTATTTATTATATGCATTGTAGTTTCAGAGAAAAATTCGGACATGAGATACGCAATTCCGTTTCAAAATTGAATTTAATGTAGATAAATCAATCACAAGATTTTTTCCACATTTTTAGCGCGATATTTATGGGAAGAATCTCCCATAATAAATACTAAATCACGGTTTGTATATAAATTGAAGAAAAAATGTGGACTGGGCGGGTAATTTACATACTATGTACAGATTTGGTAATAAAGTTTCATATATGGTATAGGAAGGCAAAAATCCCATGAGATAATACCAAGTTTAGCTCGTTGCGATTAAACTTGTAAACAATTTAACAATACAGACAAAATTAGCCCATCAAACTAAACTTTGTAAAGAATCGCTAGCATATTCTCCGAGAGTATTTTTGCTAAACTTTATTAAATGGAAAAAATATATATATAGTGGCATGAAGTGCACAAAAACCCAATATCGGTGCCACAGTTTAAGTTTTGACCTAAATTTATAATTTTTTTTGCATGTCAACCCACTTCGAAACAACTTTACATATGCAGTACTATATGTAGTTGAATTCAGTTGTTTTTGTCTAGACTTCGGCCATTTTTGCTTGAAATTCATGTACATATGGGCTATGGCTGAAATCCACTTAGCTTCGGCGGCAGATATAGTGTACTGCCTACAGGTTCAACTGAACTCATAACTTTCAACGCAAAATAAATATGTAAAGTTTATTAAAATTGCAAAAATAATAGATATGAACTCATAACTTTAAAAATATAATGGGTTCAATGTTAAACTCATTAAAATTAAACCCATAAAATTTAAATACTGGATCCGCCTCTGCCTAGCTTCAAATATCAAATGTATTAAGTAGTTATGAAGTAGGTAGGCGTGCGAAACTTTTTAAAAATTGGAGCACAAGTTAAATTGCGGTGTTCAAATAGGGTACCATGTGAAATTCTTACCCTTAACTGAGACTATTTGTGCAAATCTCCTAGTAATTTCTCATATGGGCCGATTTCAGTTGCTAAATATGTGAAAAATTGAACAACACATGCATAATTACTTCATGGGGCTAAACTTCTAAATAATTAACAAGATAGATATAACGAAAATATTACTGAGTTTATTTTTTTTTCCGGCCAAAGGTCGATAGAATGAAGATATTACATGTCTGAAGCAGTTCTGAAGTGAGTAGGCGTGCAATAATTTTTAAAACTGGTTACAAGATAAATATCGGTGTCCAAATAGGGTACCCCTGAGAAGTTGGTAGAAGTGCACAGTTAGTCAGTAATAAGATATGTATTTATTTTTAAGCCACTGTTTAAAATATTTTTAGTCTTTAACCACTTCTTTAATAAACTTTTACCCGTACGGACGAAAATACTCTTTTGCTCATAAAGTTCAGGACCAAGTGCCCTTAACTTATGAGCTTGTTACTGTAAGTTCAGGACTATTTGTCCTTATCTTATGAGCTTGTAAGTCTAAGTTTAGGACTACATGTCCTTAACTTTTGAACTTGTAACTCTAAGTTCAGGACTACATGTCCTTGACTTTTGAACTTGGAACTCTAAGTTAAGGACTACCTGTCCTTAATTTATGTGCTTGTAACTCTAAGTTAAGGACCAAGTGTCCTTAATTTTTGAACTTTCAACTCTAAGTTCAGGATCAAGTGTCCTTAAATTATGAGCTTGTTACTGTAAGTTCAGGACTAGTTGTACTTAATTTATGAGCTTGTAAGTCTAAGTTAAGGACCAAGTGTCCTTAATTTTTGAACTTTCAACTCTAAGTTCAGGATCAAGTGTCCTTAAATTATGAGCTTGTTACTGTAAGTTCAGGACTAGTTGTACTTAATTTATGAGCTTGTAAGTCTAAGTTAAGGACCACATGTCCTTAGTTTTTGAGCTTGTAACTCTAAATTTAGGACTACCTGTCCTTACCTTTTGAACTTGTAACTCTAAATTCAGAACTACATATCCTTATTTTTTGAACTTGGAACTCTAGTTCAGGAACTCTACACATTCAAACAAAGAGTAAAAGAAAAAGTATAGCAACACAATTAAAATACGTGTTTTTACCCAAAATTACAATAAGGGAATAAAACAAAAATTAGGGAAGTCTAGAGGATGAAGTCAATGAAACTGTTGTGGCTCCAGAAGCTAGGGTAACTCGTGGGAAGAAGACAACATATGTTATCAGTGATTATGATAATGAACCTTCCGATGATTCTGAGTTTGATGGAGATGACTCTGATGAAGATTACGATTAGCTGGCTGCTTAGATCAGAAAAGAGAAGAAAGGGTAACGCCATCTTTAGTCTATTAATTTTAATAGACTAGTGGCTACTTTTGCTCAGTCTTATTATTACTGGCTAATCGTGCACTTCTACCTTAAATAAACGAGACTATTTGTGCAAATCGCCGTAAATTCTCATTTGGGCCATTGCTTTCATCCGCTACACACACACTTGGGCCGAAAAATTTAAATCCAAACTGACTTTGAGGGACAATTATAAGGCAGCCGAAACTTCATTATGTTCAAACCCTAGTCTCTCTAACCCTCTCAGTGTTTTTCTTCACTTTCAGCAGGTAGCCGATCTGAGTACGGCGCCGTCGACCGGTAAACATGGTACACGTTGCTTTTTACCGCAACTGTAAGTTTCCTTAATCTAATTGTACATTTCCTATTGTTATGTTCTGTATTTGTCAAAAGTTCTTTTAGTTTTTTAGAAATTTGTATATCAAGTGATAAATGTGGAGAATATTTGGTGCTAGAAACCCTTAGTTTGACTTAAAATATTAATTGTTGAGTATTGGAATAAATCAGGTCCAAATGGAGCTGCGTGGATCAAACTTATGTTAGGGTTTGAGTAGTCATTACTGTAACTTTGTGGTAATGATGAGATTAGCTTGAATATAAGCGATGCTGAGGTCTTTTATGATAGCATTACGGCCTGAGGATGAAGTGGTAGAGCCAAAACTTCTAACAAGGAGACTTAAAGAAATGTTAAAATATTGTTATTGAAATGGGTTAGGTTCATATCCCAGTGGAGCAAAAAACACTTGGTTTTGTGGATAGAGTTACCCTATTCCTATGTGGGTGGAAGGTAGTAGGTACCCTATGCAATAGTTGAGGGACCCTCAATCTAGCGCTGACACTACCGTAATTTTAAAAAGTGTAAAATGTCACATTTAGTAATTTATTACCACTTATACCACTACCCAAAAGTGTTATTTTATTTAATGGTATTTATATATTTGCATAATTTTGGCATGAGACTAGTTTAAATGGAGTATCGTAGTCATTGCAGACTCGAAAAAGTTTTGCCTTTGCCCTATTGCACATTGTAATTTTCGATTGAAGGGGATTCTTCCTGGCACCACTGCTGAGGACGCCTACTGAATTCTTCTTTCTAAAATTGGATGCTTATTAGTACTGTATGTTTCATAGCTATTATCTGCTAATGAATATAGTGGGTTATTAAAAACAGAAAAGTTGAATGCTTGCTAATCATTCTCTTTCAGTTTTGATCTTAGTAAGTGTGATGGTATTTTCAGCTCCAAGTAACAGTTGCCACAGTATAGTATGAAATCCAATTGTTTGGTTAAAATTTTACATTTGGAAATATTCCTAAAAGCAAATTTTGATTGTGTAACTTGTATCTCTCGTTCATTTACAATGGGAAACCAGATCAGCAGTCTCAGCTAATTAACCTGCAACTGCATCAACATCTTTTCTGTTATATGTTCATCTTTTAAAATTTGATCCTCCAGAGCCGAGGGTCTATTGAAAACAGCCTCTCTGCCTTCACAAGGTAGGGGTAAAGTCTGCGTACACACTACCCTCCTCAGACCCCACGATATGGGATAATACTGGACATTTTGTTGTTGCTTTTAATTTAATCTTATTTTCATAACAATGTCGGATAGCCTAGTGGGAAGGAAACCTCCATGTTGAGGGGTTTTGGGGATTGGGTCTGACTTTACTATGTCATTAAAAAGGGTTTTTTAAGCTTATGTTAATTTGCAATTCTGGTTTGTAATCAGACGGGAAGACTTTTAAGAAACCTCGACGTCCCTTTGAGAAAGAGAGATTGGATGCAGAATTGAAGCTTGTTGGAGAGTATGGACTGAGGTGCAAGAGGGAGCTGTGGAGAGTCCAGTATGCTTTGAGCCGAATCAGGAATGCTGCAAGAATGCTTCTGACCCTTGATGAGAAAGATCCACGTCGTATTTTTGAAGGTGAAGCACTCTTGAGGAGGATGAACAGGTACGGGTTGTTGGATGAGAGCCAGAACAAGCTCGATTATGTCTTGTCACTCACTGTTGAGAACTTCCTTGAGCGTCGTCTGCAAACCCTTGTCTTCAAGACTGGCATGGCTAAGTCAATCCACCATGCTAGAGTGCTCATTAGGCAAAGGCATATCAGGTAAAAATAAATTATCTTTTTAGTCACAAATTTCAAAAAAATAAACTGCGCTTTTACCCTTACTTTTGAGGTGTTTTCTAGATGTTCAATTTTTTCCGTTTAAATTTTGTCGAAAGACCTTTAGCACTTGTATCTGATTTAAGAACAACTGTTTTGGCTGAAGTGCTTGTTAGAGAGTTGTCTTTCCTGTATTCTTGGCTTTTGTACAGTATTTTTAGCTTTCCCTTTGGGCTGTCAGGCTCATGCGATGCCAACGTCAATGAGGAATCCCTTCTCGAAAAAAAAAGATGTCTCATATTCTCAGTAATATTCTCAATAATGAAATAGGAAGTTCTAGTCCAAATTGCAGAATAAGAATACTTATTTTATTAGCGAGTAATTCTATGATTTCATCTCTGTCAAAAACAAAGATGAGCGATAACACAGTTAGCTCTTTGTACTGCTAGTTTTCAATATTGAATCTTGGTTGAACATTAAACTGTAGTTGCAAACTAGATAGTCATTTTGGTGAGGATTTGTTTAATCATTTCACTTTGTTTTATAGGTCGTATATAATCGTTTCATTTATAATCTTCATAGATGTGTTTTAGAGCTCCAAATTGCTAGGTTTCTATGAACCAAATGCTTATATGGATATTTCACTTGTTATATGACCTCCATAGTTCTCGCAGAAAGATGGTAGAGGTGTATTTTATTGAATTGTTGGGTAAGCGTGGTGATAGAGATTAAAGGATCTTTGGAAGCTTGAGGGTTGCCCATATCTTTTCTTAGCAGTACATATCAGATTGTCTCTTGGCAAAGATCATTCTTTGGGTTCCCCCCTTTCCCTACCAACCTCCCAAAACTCCATGGACTCATAGTTTGTATATTTAACTAATTAGTTGTGCATTATGAACTATTTGTTTTTTGTTTACTTGTGTGCACATCAATGAAGTTAGCCAGACTAACATTAACTGCATTGCAGAGTTGGAAGGCAAGTGGTGAATGTTCCTTCGTTTATGGTGAGACTGGACTCTCAGAAGCACATTGACTTCTCCCTAACCAGTCCTTTTGGTGGCGGGCGCCCTGGAAGAGTGAAGAGAAAGAACCAAAAGGCTGCTGCCAAGAAGGCTTCAGGTGGTGATGGTGACGAGGATGATGAAGAATAAGCGTTTGCGTAAGAACCAAAAGAAAGCCGTCTGAAGCTTGTGTTCGTTTTTGGAGTTTTAGTTACCCATGTAGTGCTTCTTACATTCCTTTCTTTGTTATTGTGTACCTTCATATGTTAGAAAGAAATGTTCCTAGCAGAGATTGGGATTTGGATTTTGCCCTGATGGTTAGAGTTTTGACAATGTTTTGAAGTTTGGATTTTGCACTCTGATTGTTAAGAGTTTTTGACAATTTTTTTTGAACCAGACATGTTTTAAGTGGTAGAAGCGAGTCCAGCAAGATATATTGCCTCGCTTCAACCCTTTTCTTTAGATAGACCATTAAAATTTTTTACTCTGAACTTGCATGTCATTGTACTTTTGTTCTAGAACAGTCAGATCTGGAAGTCTGGCCTATCTTCTTGGTCGAACTTCTGTTTTCTGGCAAAAATTCTTCATTCACCTGAGAAATCTAGTGGTATTAGAAATATAAGTTATCCTTGTAGTTGGAGGTAATAGAGTTATAGATGTTCATTCTTGTCTTAGTATTAATTCTTGATTAGATACGTTTGACATAATTATAAGAGCTGAGTTTATGCTAAATAATCTAGACAACTTAGATGCTAAATAATCTAGTGCTGGGTTATCATGAAGTTTATTGGGTTTACCCTATCTTGGTTTTCGAACTCAGATCATCACATCCTGTGGTTGAAGAAGGTCCGGAGGGTTTGCAAAAACAACTAAATGGCTCCTTAGGTCGCAAAAAAGTCACAGATCAACTGAAGGGTAATCGCCTTCTAGCAAAATGAGCTTAATGTTAAATCAGAATTTCTTGAACTATATCATCAACAAATCTTTCCGAATTTAAGTTTCCAAATTGTTGATAAAGATAACGGACAAAAATAATTTAGAACAGTTCTTTTTGACTTGGGTTGACGAGTAGCAATAAGTTGTAGGTTCTAAACACTGATTTTGGGATCTTTTTCGAAAATCTCAAAACTGCATTGTTGGTCCAAGAAAGTAGGGGTATACATGGACCGGGTTAATTTGGTTTTTTATCAAAATCAAACCAAACCAATTATATCGGTTTGGATTGGTTCGGTTTTATCGGGTTTTTCGGGTTTTTTTTCTTTTCATGAATATAGTTCCAATCTTACTTTGTTAAAGTTATAGATAAAATTTTGATAAGTTAATATATATTTAGTAAATATTGAAAAAATTGACAAACATATGATCTATTAAAATATTCTAATGGGAGATTTTTTTAGTAATACATGATAGTTATTTTCTTAGTCGTCTAACAAAAATTTTCGTTAATGTACGCTTTCTAGGTTAATACATGAGAGGATCTCAAATATTTTAATATTTTTATAACGAAAATTCAATATAAAGTCTTAAAAGATATATATATATATATATATGTCGGTTTGTAGACAAAGTGGGTTGCTCTGATGGTAAGCACCGTTCACTTCCAACCAAGAGGTTGTGAGTTGGAGTCACCCCAAGAGCAAAAGGTGGAGAATTCTTGGAGGGAAGGATGCCGAGGGTCTATTGGAAACAACCTCTCTACCCTAGGGTAGGGGTAAGGTCTGCGTACACACTACCCTCCCCAGACCCCACTTGTGGGATTATACTGGGTTGTTGTTGTTGTATGTCGGTTTAGTTCGGATTTTTTTACTCAATACCAAACCTAGTCGGGTTTTTTAATCTATCTTATTTGGTTTTTCGGTTTGGTGCGGTTTTCCGGTTAGGTTTGTACACCCCTACAAGAAAGTATTGAAGAAGGCAAAGCAGGTCTTCTTGATTTGATATTGGTGGCTGAGAATTATTTGTGTAGTTATTTATGAGCTTTATTTCAAATTTAAGATTATTTGGAACAAATTTGGGATGGTTTGATCGAAATTAGAATTGTTAATTTGAAGAACACAATATTGAACAACACATATAAATTATGGCCAATCAGGTAATGTTGATGAGCAATTTAACAAACACATCGATTGCAGTTAACGTAAAATTATGCCAATATGGTAAACTTTAATAAACAATTAAACAAGCACAAATTATGACAAGTGGATAGAGTTTGTGAACGATTTAACAAATAGGTTGAACGCAGATAACATAAAATCATATCAATATGGTAGAATTTGATAAACAATTGAATAGGGTGGAGTTTATGAACAACAAACAATATAAGGTAGAGTAAATATAAGATAAAATCTACCAATCCAATAGAGTAATGAGTAACCCGTGACTAGCAATTAATGTGTGTGGGTACAGAGGTCATTTTCTTAAAATATATTTAAACATAAAAAAATATATTTAAAGATCAGTAAGTCAATTTATTCTCTCATCTAGTAGCCAAATTACTTTTACACATATTAATAGGAAATCTTCCACACATAAAACACACTGCTTTTTATCATAGAATTCAGGAAACTAGATGCCAATAGACACTATTCCAAGTTGTAAATTTAGAAACCATTTCTTAAATGTGTTATTCACTCCAATCAATTACTGAGGTGACAGATTAAGAAAGTTTCTATTTTAGCCATTAATTTGCTATTTTGTGTAGTATATTCTTCTTCAACTTCACGAGATTATCATTTTTATTAATGTCTACATCTTTCCACTCAAAATTGATATGCTGGCAGACAACAAGTAGTGGCCAGTGGGGGTAGAATCCTAAAGTCTATAGCATCCACTAAGTAAGCTTTAATTTAGTCGTATAATCTAATGCAGAAAAATGCTTTCTCATGGCAAATACTACTTGCTAGTGGTCAATTCCAAGAGATTATTTAGCTGCAAAATACTAGTGAAACATTTTAAGCGTGTGATTTAGTGGTCGATAAAGTAAGTTGAAAAATAAAGTTTTTGCGTTTAAATTTCATTGGAGGCAAACACATTAGGTAACAAACAAGAACAATAATAAATTTAGTGTACTTCACAAGTGAAATCTGAAGAGGGTACATAGGCTATGTTCGATAGACCTTCAGCTCAAAAAAAGATGAAAAACAACAAGATGACAAAGTAGTAATAGAAATCTATGAATAAAAAAATACAAGGCTAACATTATAAATATATACTAAAAGTATGGAAAAGAAAAATACTCGACTAACTAGTCCGCTTTAACCCTAATTCTCGATCTCTATACCCTTCTATAAAAGGGTCATGTCCTCGGTAAGCTGAAGCAACGTCATGTCCTACCTAATCGTCTCTCTCAAATGCTTCTTTGGTCTACCTCTACCTCTCCTCAGATCCACTAAGATCAACCTCTCACACCTTCTTACTAGGACATATGTGCATCTCCTCTTCACATGCTCGAACTTAGCCTCGCTTCCGCTTCTTGTCGGCCTCCAAGGGGCCTTTCTCATCTTATCCCGAGTATCTTCATTCCTAATCTTATCTATCTTGGTATGCGCACAAATCCATCTTAATTAACATCCTCATTTCTGCCACTTTAATCTTTTGAACATGTAAGTTCTTGACTGCCCAACACTCTGTCTCATACAACATAGTCATTGTGTAGAACTTACCTTTAAATTTTGGTGGCATATTCTTATCACATAAAAAATACCGGACGTTAGCCTCAAAGGCAAGCACATTAGGTGATTTTTATTTATCTGTACATGCCTCGATGAATAGAGTTATACGAAACTTATACCAATGTAGGTAACAAGTATTCTGTGAAACTAGTCGAGGCACGCGCAAGCTGACTCGAATACTATGTTTATAAAAAAATAAACAATTGTCCTGTTGGTAAAATGTAATTTAGGACTAATTATCAAGACCCCTTCGGTCTAGTCTTGTTTTATGAATTATGATTTGCCCCCGCTGATTTCACATCGCAACACTGGAGGCGAATTTCAATCCATTTAAATTTTTGGCAGTAGAATTATATTAAGTGGAATTTTCCAAGGATATGTAAAATTATAAAAAAACTCATGTCGAACAGGTAATTTTTTTTAAAGAGAGATGCAAGAGTAGGCAAAGTTTTTTTTTTTTTTTTTTTGAATTTAAAAATACATATACTTGGTCGAGGAAAAGAATTAGCTCACACGTGAAAGGATCGACGTGGAAATTTATAATTAAGATATTATAAAGGGTTATATATGTTGAGCCATTTCCTCATTTTTTAACTATTTTGTATAAGTGAGTCTCTAGAGTGATTTAAGCAGCGCTAAACAAAGAAAAGAAAAAAAAAATACTTTTGGTCAATCACATATAGGGATAACGAAGCTAATATTCTTTTGTTACTTCTTAAGTATCAATTGATGTGACGCATTTTCTTTTTAGTTTGTATTAAAAAAATAATTTTGTATCTTAAAAATAATTTAATTTTAAAATTTTTATTTTATTTTTAATAAGACTTTATAACCTTATAAGTATTTTTTATTTATTGTAAATTAAAAGTCTTAAAAGTATTTTATCGTTTACTAAACTCCGTACCGAATCAGATAAAATTAAAACGGACGGAGCAATTTATCAGGATAAGGTTCTCGATAATGCAACATCTGTGTAAAGTTACAGTTTGACAGAACAAGTGCTCTGGATATTTATTCCTCTTTGAAATCAGCATGGTTCTCTTATTTTTATGCTTTAGAGGGGTTGGATAAAGAAAAAGGAACTTCGCTATCTGATATAGAAAAATATATTTTGGAAATTATTTCCCTACACAAAAGAAAAAAGTAAAAGAGGAAAAGAATTTGCATATATTATTCGGTGCAAAATACGTATTCGCATTCGTTGTTTACTAATAAGTAAAGTTGGAATTCACATCACTTCACCACAGTTAAGAAATAAATTTATTTATGAAAGGCACGTATTGTTAAATTGAACATATAGGCAGCCATCAATGTCATTAAAGTCGCCTGTAGAGAGAGAAAGGATAGCTAAGAAGAAAGAGAATGTCTCTTAAGCAGAAATATTTTCTGTTATGTATTTCTTGTATCCAATGTATAATATTTGTACTAATATATAAAATACTGATTAAGTAACCGAATTCAAGGATACTGTGCTAACCGCCTAACATCTCTACTAAAAAACTCATTTTCTAGAAGAATACTACTATAATTACAAGATGTACAACTATGTATTTTAATACTCCCCCTCAAGTTGTGAATGAAAATATTTTTCATTCCCAACTTGAACAAAAGGACCATGTGCTGCTGATGTCCCAATGCCTTTGTTAATATCTACAGGTTGACATTGAGTGGCAATATAAGTTGTTCTGATAATACCTTGTTGAATCTTTTCTCTAATGAAATGACAATCTATCCCTGCAATTTGTGGTGTTGCTTTGTTGTCACAGTGTAGCTCCATGAATGACCTTAGACTTACTTGCAATTCTTCTTATAGTCCAGCCAAACTGGTTCAGCTATTGTACTTGCCATGCTCCTGTACTCTGCTTTTGCAGAGCTTCTTGAGATGGTATTCTGCTTCTTAACCTTCCAAGAGATGAGTGAACTTCCTAGCCTAATACAATAACCTGTCACTGACTTTCTTGACATAGGGCATGAGGCCCAATCTGAGTTACAAAATGCCTGTATCTGTTCTTCACTTTTGCTGGACATAAGTAATCCCAAACCTGGATGCTCCTTAATATATCTCACAACATGCAATGCTGCTTCATAGTGTGATTTTTTGGTGCATGCATAAACTAGCTAAGACTCTGGATTGCATATGAGATAGCTGGCCTCGTAATTGTGAGGTGTAATAATTTCCTTATTAGTCTTTGATAACTCCCCATGTCTACTAATGCCTCATAATGGTTGCCTATGTTAGTGCAGTTATCAAATTCTATACTTGTGAGTTTCAGATTTTGTTCCATAGGTGTGTCTTTTGGTTTTGATCCTGCTAAGCTTGTTTCTGAAATCATCTCAAGTGCATACTTCCCTTGTGACATAAGTATCCTTCCTTTGATCTAGCAAATTCAATTCCTAGGAAGTATCTTAGCTCTCCTAGGTCCTTCAGTTTGAAATTCTGTTGAAGTGAATCCTTAACCTGGTTGATTTCCACTAAATCATTTTCTGTTACCAAGATGTCATCAGCATATACAAGCACTAGAAAAAATTTATTTATGAAAGACACATATTGTTAAATTGAACATATCGGCAGCCACCAATGTCACTGAAGAGAGAGAAAGGATATCTAAGAAGAAAGAGAATGTCTCTTAAGCAAATATTTTCTGTTATGTATTTCTTGTATCCAATGTATAATATTTGCACTAATATATAAAACACTGATTAAGTAACCGACTTCAAGGATACTGTGCTAACCGCCTAACATCTCTACTAACAAACTCATCTTCTAGAAGAATACTACTATAATTACAAGATGTACGACTATGTATTTCAATACTCCCCCTCAAGTTGTGAATGAAAATATTTTTCATTCCCAACTTGGACAAAAGGACCATGTGCTGCTGATGTCCCAATGACTTTGTTAGAATATCTACAGGTTGACATTTAGTGGAAATATAAGTTGTTCTGATAATACCTTGTTGAATCTTTTCTCTAATGAAATGACAATCTATCTCTATGTGTTTCGTTCTTTCATGATATGGGGTTGGCTGCAATTTGTGGTGTTGCTTTGTTGTCACAATGTAGCTCCATGAGTGACCTTAGACTTACTTGCAATTCTTCTAATAGTCCAGCCAAACTGGTTCAGCTATTGTACTTGCCATGCTCCTGTATTCTACTTTTGCAGAGCTTCTTGAGATGGTATTCTTCTTCTTAGCCTTCCAAGAGATGAGTGAACTTCCTAGCCTAATACAATACCCTGTCACTGACTTTCTTGACATTGGGCATGAGGCCCAATCTGAGTCACAATATGCCTGTATCTGTTCCACTTTTGCTGGACATAAGTAATCCCACCTGGATGCTTCTTAATATATCTCACAACATGCAATGCTGCTTCATAGTGTGATTTTTTGGTGCATGCATAAACTAGCTAAGACTCTGGATTGCATATGAGATAGCTGGCCTGGTAATTGTGAGGTGTAATAATTTCCTTATTAGTCTTTGATAACTCCCCATGTCTACTAATGCCTCATAATGGTTGCCTATGTTAGTGCAATTATCAAATTCTATACTTGTGAGTTTCAGATTTTGTTCCATAGGTGTGTCTTTTAGTTTTGATCCTGCTAAGCTTGTTTCTGAAATCATCTCAAGTGCATACTTCCTTTGTGACATAAGTATCCTTCCTTTGATCTAGCAAATTCAATTCCTAGGAAGTATCTTAGCTCTCCTAGGTCCTTCAGTTTGAATTCTGTTGAAGTGAATCCTTAACCTGGTTGATTTCCACTAAATCATTTCCTGTTACCAAGATGTCATCAACATATACAAGCACTAGAACAAATTTATTTATGAAAGACACATATTTTTAAACTGAACATATCGGCAACCATCAATGTCATTGAAGCTCGCCTGTAGAGAGAGAGAAATGATAGCTAAGAAGAAAGAG
Source organism: Nicotiana undulata (assembly GCA_005239495.1). NCBI lineage: Eukaryota > Viridiplantae > Streptophyta > Magnoliopsida > Solanales > Solanaceae > Nicotiana > Nicotiana undulata. Next base: position 16,586 of record ML292110.1, read on the forward strand.
AATGTCTGTTAAGCAGAAATATTTTTGTTATGTATTTCTTGTATCCAATGTATATTATTTTCACTAATATATAAAATACTGATTAAGTAACCGACTTCAATGATACTGTGCTAACTGCCTAACTACTCTAGTAACAAACTCATCTTCTATAAGAGTACTACTATAATTACAAGATGTACAACTATGTATTTCAACACCCCCTCAAGTTGTGAATGAAAAATATTTTTCATTCCCAACTTGGACAAAAGGACCATGTGCTACTGATGTCCCAATGCCTTTGTTAGAATATCTACAGGTTGACACTGAGTGGAAATATAAGCTGTTATGATAATACCTTGTTGAATCTTTTCCCTAATAAAATGGCAATCGATCTCTATTTCGTTCTTTCATGATACACGGGGTTGCCTGCAATTTGTAATGCTTCTTTGTTGTCACAGTGTAGCTCCATGGGTGTAACGACCCGGTCGGTCATTTTGAGAGTTAGAGCCACGATCCCCTAATAACTATTTTTCCCACCTTTGTTTCTACTATTGGGACTTGACGGAGTGATTGGTTACGGAATTCAGAGAGTTTTGGGAAACTTAGTCCCTAGTTGTGAGTTTAAGCCTTAGAATTTGGACCGTAGTCGGAACTGTGTGAAGACGGATCCGGAATGGAATTCCGTCGAATCCGTTAGATCTGTTGAGTGATTTTAGGATTAAGAGCATGCCCAGAATATGTTTTGGAGGTCTATAGTAGATTTAGGCTTGAATTGGCGACATTTAGATTTTCGGCGATTTCAGCCGATAGTGGAAATTTTGATATCGATCTCAGAATGGGATTCCGAAAGCGGCTGTAGGTTAGTAGTGTCATTTGTGACCTGTGTGTAAAAATTGAGGTCATTCAGACTAGATTTGATGTGGTTAGGTGCCGTTTGTGGAATTTGGAAAATTCTAAGTTCTTAGGCTTGAATCCGTGCTTAAATCATGTTTCTGGTGTTGTTCGATGTGGTTTGAAGGCTCGACTAAGTTCGTATGGTGTTATATGATTGGTTGATAGGTTTGATTGAGGTCCCGGGGCCTCGGGTGTGTTTCAGATGCTTAACGGAATGAAATTGGACTTAGGAAAAATCTGGTGCCTTTGCTGGTTCTGGTGTTCCGCACCTGCGGAAGGGAGGCCACAGGTGCGGATGGAGCGCGTAGGTGAGGAACTGGTGGGGCTGGTGATGGAGTGCAGGTGCGCAAGTTTGACCGCACCTGCAAGCATGCAAGTGCGAAGCGTGGGCACAGGTGCGGAGCCTGGCTACTTTAATGAAAGGCGTGCGCTGTTTGGACCACATGTGCGAGGATCACTGGGCAGAAAAGGGGATTTCGAGGGTTTGAAATTTCATAACACAAAGTTTGATTTAGAGCTCGGTTGGAGATGATTTATCGAGTGATTTTGAAGGAGAACTATTGGGTAACTAATTCTAACTCTATTTTTATCATAATACATTAATCAATTGTTGTTTTCCTCGTCTAATTAAGGAATTTGAGGCTAGAAGTTGGGAAATGGGGGAAAAGGTTCCCCAATTGAAAATCTGAGATTTGAATGGGAATTCGAAGCCGGATTTGGATTATTTTTGTTCAAGTGAACTCGTGAGTGAATGAATGTTCATAATTTATAATTTTTTACCCGATTCCGAGACGTGGGCCCGGGGAGGCTTTTGGGACGATTTTCCTAATTTCGCGTTTTAACTACGAATTAATTAGTTGAATTAGTTACTTATAGTTATATTTACATTATGCAATTAATTTGAATAGATTCGGTGCATTTGGAGTTTGATACTCATGGCAAGAACATGATATCGAGTTGATTTGAGCGGTTCGAGGTAAGTGGCTTGCCTAACCTTGTGTTGTGGACTTTTCCCTTAGGATGTTTGATATTAATTGATGTGTGGACGCCGTTTACGTGAGGTGACGAGTACGTACACAGATTATTATTGCAAAAATCCCGTTTTCCTTTCTAAATCATAAACTATTTTTCCCATATTAAATTGCACTAATACGTTTAATTGTTTAGCATAGATTAGACAAGCATGCTTACATGTTTTAACTGCATATTTGACATTCTGTGCGCCATGCTTAGTTAATTCCATGTTTTCCTTATCTGTGTTTAATGTAAATTGTTTCACTCGATGCCATACCTATCATTTTGTTTTTTGCGTTGCATATTTAAATTGCGACTACAGACGTATTCCGGGAGATCCCCCTGTGTTGCATATTTAAATTGGGACTACAGACGTATTCCGGGAGATCCCTGATGAGTGGTGATTTTACCACTCATTTTAGCCTTTTCTCATTAGATTTTGTATTGTTAAATGATAACTTGAGGTCGTTTTAAGTGTATAATTGCTCTATTTGCAGGAAAATGATGCCATGAAGTGGTTAAGGTCAAATTGGAGTGAAATTGAGCAAAAAGAGAGAAAAGAGGGGAGCAATGGCCAAATGCGATCACATATGCAACATGCGAATCGCATTTCGAGCCCAGAGATCGCATACCGCAACAGAAAGTTGAGTCAAGTTTAATGAGTGAAATGCGGTCGAATATGCGATCGCATATCTCAAATGCGGTTCGCATTTGAGTCGCATCACCATCTGATGCCTGAAGCTAAATTGTAAATGCGACGCACGAATGCGATCGCATATCACTAATGCGGACCGCATATCTCAAATGCGACGACCCTCTGGGACCTAGGGTTTTGATGTGCGACGGAAAGAGTGAAGATGCGAATCGCATCCCTGATATGCGACAGGGATGCGATCGCATATCAGCCCGACGGGGGTGTTTTTGTCCACTTTTCACTCGAATTTTTGGCCCTCTATAAAAAGCATACCTTGGCAACATCTTAGGCATCGGAAAATACACATCTTTTGAACATATTTAGAGCTTTGTAAATATATTTTGAGTAGAGAACAACAAGTTTTGAAGCTAGGGACTTGCACACACACTTGGGTCTTGAAGATTTCACCATTGTGGTTAAGTATTCCTTACTCATTTATGTTTATTTCTCCATTTCCTTGCTTTGTATTGAATATCTAAGTGTGTAGTATTTTTC
>ML292111.1:712-24486 GCA_005239495.1 Nicotiana undulata
AAGAACCATGCTTCTTTCTAACAAACTACCACACAGCTTCTGGGCAGAAGCAATAAACACTGCTTGCTATATTATCAATAGATGTATGACCAGGCCACTGGTAGAGAAGACTCCTTATGAATTACTTAAAGGGAGAAAGCCCAACATATCCCATCTTAGGGTTTTCTGATGCAAATGCTTTATGCACAATAATGGCAAAGATTGCCTAAGTAAATTTGATCCCAAAAGTGATGAGGGAGTATTCTTGGGATATTCATCACATAGAAAAGCCTATAAAGTGTACAATAAAAGAACTATGTGTGTGGAAGAGAGTGTGCATGTTGTCTTTGATGAAACTAACACTCTTTCTGAGAGACAGGAACCAGAAGATGAGGAGCTTGGACTGGTGAGAAGCAGTGAACACATTGAAGCAGCCATGGAAGATGGAACAGGTGATGGACCAGGTCCAACTACCCCAAGCAACATGACAGGGGGAACTCAACATGTGAATCCTGGCCCTGATCCTGTTCCACAACAACAAAACAACATGGAACTATCCAGAAGTGAACTACTAGTACTCAAACCACACAGATATCAGAGTTCTCACCCTCTTGAGAACATCATAACAGATTTGTCATCCGGAATCAAAACAAGAGCTTCCTTGAAAAATCTGTGTGCGTTTGATGCCTTCCTATCCTTAATCGAACCAAAGAACATTGGTGAAGCCCTACAAGATGCTGATTGGGTAAATGCCATGCAAGAAGAGCTGAATCAGTTTGAAAGAAGTCAAGTATGGCACTTGGTACCCAGGCCACTAGACAGATCAGTGATTGGCACAAAGTGGGTCTTCAGGAACAAGCTCGATGAGGATGGAACTGTTACAAGAAACAAGGCCAGACTGGTTGTTCAAGGGTATAGTCAAGAAGAAGGAATCGACTATGATGAGACCTTTGCCCTTGTGGCAAGGCTGGAGGCAATCGGACTTCTTATAGCATTTGCTGCACATATGGAATTCACTCTCCATCGGATGGATGTTAAGAGTGCCTTTCTCAATGGTTATTTAAAGGAAGATGTATTTGTCAAACAGCCTCCAGGTTTTGAAAGCAAGGAGTCACCTGACCATGTATACAAACTTGACAAGGCTCTCTATGGTCTCAAACAAGCACCTAGACCATGGTATGAACGACTATCAAAATTCCTGCTAGAACATGGGTACAAATGAGGCAAAATTGACAGCATCTTGTTCTTAAAGAAAAAGGGTAAAAAAACTCCTGGTTCTGCAACTATATGTGGATGATATTATATTTGGGGCAACTTCTGAAAAACTGAGTAAGGAATTTGCTACACTTATGGGGAGCGAGTTTGAGATGAGTATGATGGGTGAGCTAAACTTCTTCTTAGGCTTGCAAATCAAGCAAAACCNNCGTCCCACCTAACTGCAGGGAAGAGAATTTTGAGATATCTGAAAGGCACCTCTGATTTGTGCCTTTGGTATCCTAAAGGTAGTAATTTTGACCTTATAGGATATGCTGATGTTGATTATGTAGGTTTCCTGATTGACAGGAAAAGTACCTCAGGCATGACTCACTTTTTGGGCTCCTGCCTTGTGTCTTAGGCCACCAAGAAACAAAATTCAGTAGCTCTATCTACTGCTGAGGCTGAATATGTGGTTGCAGCCTCATGTTGTGCTCAGTTGTTGTGGATTAAGCAACAACTCATGGACTTTGGTATAGATGTGGGATGCATTCCTATTTTCTGTGATAACACTAGCGCAATTAGTATGACCAAGAACCTGGTTCATCATAAGAGAACTAAGAACATAGACGTTAGACACCACTTCCTTAGGGACAACTATGAAAAGGGAATGATCTCAATTGAATTTTGTGCTACTGACAAGCAAATTGCAGATATCTTCACTAAAGCACTGAGTAGGGAGAATTTAGGCGAAACAGGCTTGAATTAGGGATGATTAAGATCACCTAATTGGAAAAAAAAATGAAAAAAAAAATTGGCTAGAAATTTTAACTTAAGGTACTTAACAAGACTAATCATTGCTCAGCATCATGTCTTTATTGTCATACTCTCTTGCCATGTATTAATATGATTCCCTTAGTGCTAATGATGTTTCTCTATCTTTGTAAATTGAGGCAAATTAAAGATTTTAACAAGATGAACCTGGTTCATCCATGCTGGTTCATCTGACTGACAAGGTACGTACTCATCTCCATACACTTATTAAATTAATTACAGTCATACATGAGCAGGACTCTATCTACATTTGGTTCAATTCAAATTCCTAGTACTTATCCAAATTGAACTAGTTTCAAGAAGTCCCATCTCTACTTAATTAGCCTAGTTTTTAGGGGGTTTATAATTGTCTAATCAATCTCAGTCCTGCATCGATTAGACTACCACTTGAGTAAATACTCTGCCCATTGTAAAATTCTCAGCCACATCTTATAAAAGGGTCATCATTACTCCCCTCTTCATAACTAAACCGTCAAACCAAGTTCAGCTCACTTCTCTCAAACCAAAACTGATCAACCTTTCGTCTTTTCTAAAACGTTCATAACAATGTCGTCACCACCTCCTGTCTCTACATCTTCTTCATCACCAATTCGTAATTACGATGGAGGACTTTATAAGTCTGATTCTCATTCTCCATCCGTGCATAGATATCAATCTCTATAAATATCATTAACCCCTAAAAACACTCCAGTTCTTGAACCCACACCTAACCCTACCCCAGCCCCCAGGGCTCATCGTGTGAAAGTTATTGCCAGAAAATCTGTTTCCTCTAGCTCTCATGCAAGATTCTTGGAGGAAATTATATAGGCTGAACAGGAGAATGAGTCTGAATCATCAAGTGAATTTTTCAAATCAGCCAATGAGGATGAAGCACCTGGTTCATCCAGTTCTGAGCAAGGAAATCTTGAGGTTGGTTCTGAACCTGCTACTACTGAGAACAAGTTTGTGTTGGTCGGGTCCGTTGTTGATGTTGAAGTGCCAGATAGGCGTAGAAAATTAGGAAAAGAAAAGATTCTTGAGAGTGAGGGAGACGGAGGTTTTGTAAGGGGATCTAGGGAGGACGGCACCCCCTTGGCTATTTGTGGTCCCGTTCCTGAGCATGTTGGAGAAAATGTCACAGATTTAGGGGTAAATGTTGCCGAGGAATCAACAACGGGGTTTGAGAGCTTGAGACAGGGTATAGATGAACATGTTTCATCTATAGAGGAAACACTAGCTGAGATGCTGCAGAGGTTGGGAGACTCATACAATCCCAAAAAGAGAAGATCTCTCAAGTCTAGAAAAGCTAAAACACATGTTTCTTCCAAGAAACGAAAAGCTCAAGTGTCTGCTGATGCTCCTGCACCAAAGGTGCGTGCTACTAGGAGTGTTGTACAACGACAAGAAGAAGAATTAGAAAATGCTTTGAGAGAGAGCAGGAAAAAGAAAGCTGCAAAGGGAAAAGCCAAAGTAGGAGAGGCTGTTGATGTGGATGATGAATCGTTGAACCTGGTACAACATGAGGAGAAGCCTGCTCCTGTTGTGGTTAAGACACCCAAACCCAAAAAGGCTAAGGCTTCTTCAAAGAAGTCAGTTGTTGTGTCTGCCACAACCTCAAGCACCGCTAAGAGGTCCAGGTCTAGGGTCAAGAAAGTACAAGTGAGAGATGAAGATAAAGAATGGAGTGGAGAGGATGAGAAGGAAGTTGATGAAGAGGCTGATAGAATAACAATGTTCAGCAAGAGGACAATTCTGAAGGGAAAGATGTTGAAAGATCTCGAGGAAACTGGGATGCGATACCTGCTAGACACACTGGATGTGCAGGGGTGGAAGGATATGGTCCTTCGCATGGAAGGAAGGCTGGCAAGGAACGAACTGGTGGAGTTCATGGGTAATGCAGTAGTGAAGGATGGCAAGGTTACTTCCACATTCAAGGGCATTCAGATCACTTTTGATGCAAAGGAACTAGGTGAGATTCTTAATTTACTTGCTGAAGGCTACGATGATTACACTAGGCAAATATGGCCTAGTCTTGATGGAATGGCCTCAGCTATCAACATCACCAGATTCTTTTGTGAGAATGAGGAGGAAGCTGAGCCCAGGCCGGTGTTCAAGAGTGAAATGAGGCCCCAGCATAAGCTATTCTTTGAATTTGTCATCAAGTTCCTGCTGCCCAGACAAGAAAGAAGGCACATCGCCAATTACATGGACCTCACCTTGATGGAGTGTTTGTATAGGGGAAAGCATATCAATTGGCCATCTTTCGTCATTAAACTCTTTTACAGAGTTGTAAATTGAACCAAAGTACATGCTATTCCTTATGGCTTTATTCTGACAACTGTAGTTGCTCACTTTGAGGTTCCTGTGAAGAAAGCTGAGATGGCTAATGCTAAGGATTATTTTGGGAGGAACACTTTGCTGACTTGTTATTATATTGTCAATGTTCCAGAAGATGAACCTGGTTCATCTAGGAAGCAGCCGGTCAATAGAAAAGTAAGGACATTGGTGCAGGAAGGAGAGATGAAGGATGAGGAGATCCTTAGATTGAAATCTCGCCTTCATGAGGTGGAAGCTGAACGGGATGCTCTCAGAGTTGAAATAGCAAAGGAGAAGGAGACAAATGAAGGTGTTCTTCACCAAATGTTGTCTCTCCTTCAAGCCAAGAACCCAACCTCATCTGCACCTACCCAACCTTAGGATGTACAGAGCCACCAAAACCCCATTTATGACCCAGTCTGGGATTTGTTATTTTTACTCTGTTTTGCTCATGGTTATGGTTGTTTTTTGTTTTTGACTGTATGGTGTTTGATTTCTGATCCTATCAATGAATTTTGATGTTTTGTTATTGACTTGTCTCAATTTCTTATTTAGCTTATATTTATTGGTTTCTTGTGATGATTAATCATGTTTTGCACCTGCAGTTGCCTCAAATGGCCTTGAGTAATTGTTAATAACTCTGGTAAGTTTATTATTTTGCAAATTTTTGATGATGCCAAAAGGGGGAAGAAATGTGTTTTTTAAATTTCAAACTGTTGTGATATTTAAAACCTAATGAACCTGGTCTCTCTATGATAAAAGCTCAAAATCATACAAAGTGTTTGAATATTGTACAGGGTTAAGCACATGGTTTGTCATCATCAAAAAGGGGGAATTTGTTGACCCAAGGCACTGCATGGTTTTGAAAATTGACAAATGTCTACCAAGTTGAACTAGGTCCATCAGGCTATCGTAGTGAAACAGACTCATTGGCATGCGAAGAGTCCATGCATAGGAGATAACATGTTATGTGAATTATCTGGGAACTAAGATGTTGTCTCCTAAAGAGAAAAGGTTGCAAATTGATAAGAGGTTAGAGTTCGAATTCAACAAGGATAGTAACAAAGGAAGGAAGTTGAGTTTAATACAAACTCTTCCACCAAGGAAGAGTTGCATCAGAATTAAACAAGGACATCTCAACTTCTGGCGCTATATAATATTGAATTATTCCTACTGAAGAATGATCGCACAAAGGCAGAAGTAGAGCAAGAATTGAAAGAAAAATTCCCAGAGATATTTTGCAAGAAGAATCCTTGTGCGACACAAAGGCTACTGACCAGCTAGAAGAACTGGTTTCATCTGTTTGTGTGCTGAGTCTAGTTGGTTGTAGTAGGTGATTTAATATTGTATCCTTTCAGCTTTCTTAGAAGCAATTGTAATAGGTACACACTGTTCAAGTTAGATTTAACTTGAAGTTTTTCGCAATTAGCTAGAGGCTAGGTTGCTACAAAGGGATTAGAGTTAGTCCTAGGTTTACAAAAGAGTTTATTTTATAAATGTTGTTTGGATCAGAGTTATAGTGAAGAGTTTGTGAAAATCCTACTGAGGAGTAGGTCGTGGTTTTTTCACCTTTTGAGACAGGTGTTTTCCACGTAAAAATCTCTGTGTTTTTACTTTACTGCATTTATTATTCCGCTCCAGTAGAAGTTGGAACACTAAGAAGAACCAGGTTCTTCTAATAAGACAACACTCGAAAAATTGGACACCACATAAATCACCCCCCCTCTTGTGTGGTATTGAAGTATAAAACATCAAGAACTATGGATAGCGCATGAAAAGAAATACAAAACTGAAGATGCTGGATTGAAGAAGTTCGTTGCTGCCAAGTTTTTGGACTACAAAATGGTTGATAACAAGCCAGTTATTACCCAAGTCCAGGAATTACAAGTGATTATTCACGATCTCCTTGATGAAGGTATAAGTAGAATTAATACTAATAGTGGTAGTATTAATTTTATTATGTTTACTAACAGAATTTTCATTGAAGGTCTTGTCATCAATGAAGCATTCCAAGTAGCAGCGATGATTGAGAAGTTGCCTCCATTGTGGAAGGACTTCAAAAATTATTTGAAACACAAACGCAAGGAGATGTCCCTTGAAGATCTCATTGTTCGGTTGAGAATCGAAGAGGACAATAAAGCTGTTGAAAGGAGAGGTCGTGGTAATTCAACAATAATGGGAGCAAATATTGTTGAAGAGAACAAAAAGAGAAAGAAGGCTTCTGGGNAAGCTGTTGACAAGAGAGGCTGTGGAAATTCAACAATAATGGGAGCAAACATTGTTGAAGAAAACAAAAAGAGGGAGAAGGCTTCTGGACCGAAATACAACCCAAGCAAGAAGCGGTTTAGTGGAAATTGCTACAACTGTGGCAAAACCGGACACAAATCTACGGAGTGTCGTGCTCCGAAGAAAGACAAGAAGAAGGGTCAAGAAAACATGGTTGAAAAGCATGATGATGTTGATGAATTGTGTGCCATGCTTTCCGAATGCAACTTGGTGAGTAATCCTAAAGAGTGGTGGATTGATTCTGGAGCCACTCGCCATGTTTGTGCTGTTAAAGAAGCTTTTGCTACTTATGCTCCTGTTGGAACCGATGAGACGATTTCTATGGGAAATGTTTCAAAGGCCAAGATTGAAGGATGTGGGGAGATATTTGTCAATATGACTTCCGGCAAAGTGGTGACTTTGAACAACATCCTTCATGTTCCCGAGATTAGGAAGAATTTAGTCTCTGCTGGACTTCTTGTTAAGAATGACTTTAAATGTGTATTTGTATCCGATAAGGTTGTAATAAGTAAGAACAAGATGTTTGTAGGAAAATGTTATCTCACCGAGGGCCTTTTCAAGCTAAATGTAATGGTTGTTGAAATTAATAATAAAATCTCAGCTTCGTCTTACTTACTTGAGTCAAATGAATTATGGCATGTGCGTTTGGGGCATGTCAATTATAAAACCTTGCGGAAAATAATTAATTTGGAAGTATTGCCTAGGTTTGAATGCGACAAATCAAAATGTCAAGTATGTGTGGAATCTAAGCATGTTACACATCCTTATAAGTCAGTTGAAAGGAATTCAAATCCTTTAGACTTAATTCACACAGATATTTGTGACATGAAGTCAATACCATCTCATGGTGGAAAGAAGTATTTCATAACTTTTATTGACGATAGTACTTGATATTGCTATATTTATTTACTTAATAGTAAAGATGAAGCAATAGACGCATTGAAACAATACAAAAATGAAGTTGAAACACAACTTAACAAGAAAATAAAAATGATAAGACGTGATAGGGATGGTGAATATGAATCTCCTTTTGAAGAAACATGTTTAGAATATGGAATTATTCATCAAACAACGGCCCCATACACGCCCCAATCCAATGGGATTGCGGAAAGAAAGAATCGTACTTTAAAGGAGATGATGAACGCGTTGTTGATAAGTAGTTTGCCACATAACTTGTGGGGGGAAGCCATTCTTACGGCTAATTGAATATTAAAGGCAAAAGTGCCCCATAGCAAAACACAATCCATTCCATATGAAAAATGGAAAGGAAGGAAGCCCAACTTGAATTATTTTAAAGTGTGGAGGTGTTTGGCAAAAGTGCACGTTCCTAAACCCAAAAGGGTAAAAATAGGACCGAAAACCGTTGATTGTGTTTTCACTGGATATGCGACTAATAGTAAAGCATATCGATTTTTGGTTCATAAATCAGAAAATCTCGACATTCATAATAATACGGTTATAGAATCAGATAATGCTAAGTTTTTTGAAAATATATATCCGTATAAAAAGGAATGTGAGTCGATTGGTGAAGGATCTAAACGACCTCGGGAAGAAACAAAAGAAAGTACACTTAATCAAGAGAATCCAAGATGCAGTAAACGTCAAATAACGTCTACTTCATTTGGACCAAATTTTGTGACTTTCTTATTGGAAAATGAGCCTCAAACATTTAAAGACGCTATGTCTTATTCGGAATCATTGTTTTGGAAAGGGGCAGTCAATAGTGAAATAGAATCCATATTGATCAACCATACATGGGAATTGGTTGATCTTCCTCCTGGAAATAAACCGTTGGGTTCTAAATGTATCTTTAAGAGGAAAATGAAAGATGATGGCCCTATTGAAAATTTTAAGGCAAGACTTGTGGTCAAAAGATATAGACAACAAGAAGGTCTTGACTATTTCGATACATACTCTCTAGTTACAAGAATTACGTCCATAAGAACGTTGGTAGCGTTAGCTGCAGTTTATGGTCTTGAAATCCATCAAATGGATGTTAAGACGGACTTCTTAAATGGAGAGTTGGAGGAAGAAATCTACATGGAACAACCTGAAGGGTTTGTAGTTCCGGGTAAAGAAAAGAAGGTATGTAGACTTGTTAAGTCCCTTTACGGACTAAAACAAGCACCCAAACAATGGCATGCGAAATTTGACCAAACAATATTGTCAAAGGGTTTTAAAATAAATGAAAGTGATAAATGTGTGTACATTAAAAATGTTCCAAATCACATAGTCATTGTTTGCTTATATGTGGATGATATGCTGATAATGAGTAGTGACATTGCCAACATAAATGCGACTAAGCACATGCTAACTGGCATGTTTGATATGAAAGACTTGGGAGTTGCTGATTTAATTCTGAGAATTAAGATCCATAAGACTTCTCAAGGTCTGCATTGTCAAAATATCATTATGTTAAGACAGTACTTGAAACATTCAAGCACTTGGGCTTTAAAGTTGTAAAGACTCCAATTGACGTGAATCTTGCATTAGCAAAGAACAAAGGCCAAAGCATATCACAATTGGATTATGCTCGTGTGTTAGGATGTTTAATGTACATCATGAATTGTACACGACCAGATATAGCTTGTGCTATAAGTAAATTGAGTCGATATACGAGCAATCCAGGTCAATCTCATTGGATGGCCATGAAACGAGTTTTGGGGTATTTAGTACATACCCAGGACTTTGCTTTGCACTACAGTAAATATCCTGCGATCATTGAGGGATACTGTGATGCAAATTGGATCACAGGATCAACTGATTCCAAATCCACAAGTGGATATGTATTCACTATTGGTGGAGGAGCGGTATCTTGGAAGTCGTCCAAACAAACTTGTATTGCCCGATCTACAATGGAGGCTGAATTCATAGCCTTAGATAAAGCCGGTGAAGAAGCTGAATGGCTCTGAAATTTCTTGGAAGATATTCCATTCTGGCCAAAACCGTTGGCACCAATATGCATACATTGCGATAGTCAAGCGGCAATTGGAAGGGTTGGGAGCGTTATGTATAACGGTAAATCTTGTCATATACGACGAAGACATAAAACCGTTTTGGCAATTACTCTTTAGAGGAATTATCACGATTGACTATGTAAAGTCAAGTGATAATATGTCAGATCCACTTACAAAAGGCCTAACTAGAGAGGTAGTTCAGAAATCATCAAGGGGAATGGGACTATGGCCGAGAACAAGTCATAGTGGCGGTAACTCTACCTAGAAGACTGTTTATCCCAAGATCTAGGTTCAAGGAGATCAAACAAAGTCATTAATGACGGTTCAACTTTTTCAACTAAACTTTTGGTCCATTCTCGTGATGAGACAATGTTCAGTACCAAGGATAAAGCATTAAGGCTTTTAAATAATTTTTAAATTTGATACGGGGTATATCAAATAGTGTATCTACGGGATGTCACGTTTAGGAATCACCTATGTAAGTGTGAAGTGTTAGCCGCTTCAAGGAGAATTTTGCAAGGCCAGTTCTCTATGCACTTATGAAACCAGGCGGTGTTCATGGCTGAAACGAACACAACAATGAGAACCAAAGACGGTTAAGGATTGGTTGTGTGACTTGTGGTTGTCTAGGTATACACCAAAGTTCGACGGTTCAAAGATATCAAATCTACCGATTGATCGAGTATATCCGACATAAGTTCACTACGGAAAGTTCAAAGGGAAACCTACTTATCCAGATGCAATTAATCCTTGCTTGCGAATCACACAGTTTTTCATGCATACTTCTATGATATAGCCATTCCCCATTCATGTGGGGGATTGTTGGAGTTTTAAGCATTAATAGCTTAAAATAGGGTGAATGAGAAATGGAGGAAAAAATAAAATATTTGAGTAATATTTGAGGTTCCCTCCTTGATTGTCCCACATGGGAAGAGGAAAAGGTTTTGATGGGTATATAAGCAATTGCTTTTCTTCTAGCTCATAAAGAGTTGAGAAGAAGGCAAGCCTCGCGCTGTCGTCGTCGTCGCTCGTTCGGCTCGGCCTCGACCTCGGCTTTGGCTTCGGATTTGGATTTGGATTTGGATTTGGTCAAATGATTGATTGATTAATTTTTTGGACCAAATTTATTTGTTAATAGTAAATATTAACAGAATTGTTATTAAATATTTGGTTTAATAACAAAATATTAATATTCTACCCTTCAATTTTCCCTCTTTATTGTTGAGTAAATAGCCAATTATATCATGACATTTATTCTATGGCCGTTTTGCAAATACAATCATTATGAAGAGTTGCACCTCTTCAGATTTCAACCCAATTTTGGCTATAAATACAAGTCCATTCTCTCAGATTTTACATACTAATTTCTGAGTTCTCATCCTTTCTTCTGCATATTTTAACTTCAAAGAAAGCAAACAGTAAGTGTGATTTGCAACCAAACTTTGTGTTCGCTGAAACACTGGGGTTTGAAGTACCACTACACCAGTGTATAATTTGTTCTATCCTGGGAGGAAATAATCCATAACCTTGGGTACTAGGAGGGGACTAAATTCCTTAAGAAAACACTGTGAATTCAGTGGACTCGAATTAATTTTGTTATTTCATTTATATTTCTGTTTATGTTATTTATTTTCTCCAGAATTATTTTACAAATACAGATTAATAACAAGTTTTTGGTATCTTTGTGCACTTTTTTCATTACATAGAATATACTTACAAGATTTATAAAAAGGAAAACAAAAAAGCCGATCTCCAACTATTAGGACAGCAAATATCTGCTCCACGCCACTACCTAACAAACTAGTCCGTCTGCTCAACAGTTAATAAGAGCCTGGAGGGCGCGTTCAAAGACGATGACGTGGCAGGGGATACGAAGAACGCCTTTCTGCTGATAACCATATTCTTGTGCAGATTTATTAAGGAGATTGACGAAAATCGGGTGGTTAAGGAGCTCAGCGCTGACAATAAACCTCTTCATATCTTCGCCTACGTACACAGGAACGTATCCCTCAGGGACTTCGCCGGATCTGGGCTTTCCATTTCTGAACGACTGAAAACGTCCGCGACGAGTCGATGACGTGGACTCGGCACGAAGTAGGGAATACTCTGAAGAGTCTGCTACACGTGAAAATCGACGAATGAGCTTCTTCATTGCGAAAGAAGAGTAGAATTAAGGAAGTGCAGAGAATTTAGAAGAAGAAAGAAAGAAAGAGCAAAGGGAGTTAGAATATGGGAGAAACAGAGAGCTTGCTATTAAATATATAAAGAAACGAGGAATGTAAAGAAAAAGGGAGAGGTGGGAGGTACATGCCGGAGTACTAGACAGGTACAATTACTGTTTGTCTGTCTCTCTTTATTGATTTTGGCCTAATGCTAATTTCTAGTCACACTTCACCTGAAAAATACTGTCTTGTTTGGCATTATTGCTATATTAAAGGGTCAGATACTTCGTTTTTGTTATTTTATTCGTTCTAATTTGTGTGACAAAATTTAGAACAAAAAAAAAACGGGTACTTCACAAATTCTCTTAAACATACACTACTAATATTTACTTCCCTCGATAGCTTAGGGGTATTTGGGTCATTTTAAACCCAAATACCAATACTAGTATAAATAGCCTCTTATTCCTATTTATAGAGTTTGGTTGTTTTGGGATAATTGAGAGATTAGTCTCTTTGAATTTTTAAACACTCTTTATGTTAGGTTTAGTTTATGGTTAGAGATTAATCTCTTAAATTAAACCTCCCCTTGAATTCATCCTTGTATGAGTTCCTAGTATAAGTTCTATTTCTCCTTTCTTGGATAATTTTTATAATTAAATGTCCATTTTGATTATTAAAATTATCCTTTCTTTCTCCTATTTTTTGTTTTTTCTCTGTTTGTCCCATCTTGTTCCTACTTGTCTTGCTACAATTTCTTATTCATGGTAGTTGATTGTTATCAACTCCAAACCTTCTGATGTTGCAGTTAGTACTAACACCAAATATTGAAAATTTATTCCCAATTATTTCTTTTAGACATATATCTTTTATAACGAGGTTTTTGATAATCACTTTTTATTACTTGTAAGAAGTCTTATTCCCAATTCTTCTTCTATTTTTTTTGACATAAAAAGGGTATTTATATTAATAATTGCAAATTAGGGTACGTGACCCGTTGCATTGTCACTAATACATACGTCTCGATGGGCTTAAGTTATGCCTTCTAAGGCATTTTCATTGCCTAACGCAGCCAAACTACTACATACTTCCATAGAACAAGATCTAACATACATATAACCATCCTGATCTTTGTGATAGACATCTATTACAAATTCAGGAAGTAAGACAAAATAACAAGATTTATTATAACTAGTTTCCATTAGTGTTGCTTTTGCCATTTGGTGTGCTACCATGTTCCCCTCGTGGAAGCTATGCTTCATTGTGATCTCCCCTTGCTGAGTTGCCTTCTCCATTAACCACCTGCATTTATAAATTAAATCATCATAAGTTGGATAGTCATCGTGAAGAAAACGTATGACCTCCGTGGCATCTGTTTCAACTTCAACTGGGAATAGGTTTTCCTTGATAATTATTTGAAGTGCATGCCGTAATGCTTGAAGTTCTGCTTGGATTGGGCTGTTGTAGGAATTCTTTTGTAGTAGCCTAGTTTCCATTCGCCTTTGTTGTTATAAATTACTCCGCTAATTCCTTCTTGAAAGCAATTGTTCTTAAAGGCACCATCCATGTTGATCTTATACCATCCCCTTGGAGGAGCCTGCCACTTAACATTGATTTTTAATTTGATATTATTAGTAGTAGGCTTGGATGTTAGTAGGTGGTATTCTATAGCTTGGTTAATGACTTTGTTTGTATTGATGTGGTTGCTAGTATTGTTAACATTGTTTTCGTTTACCCATAGGGCGAAGGGCAATATCTCTTCCCATGTTATGAATTTATTGGTTTGTTTTTAGAGTTTACATTTCGAAGAAAGTCAACACAGTGATTCGTATGCCTTAGTTGAGTAATGGTCACCCCCATGGATTGCCAAAAGGATTGTGCAATCGTACATTCCCAGAAGATGTGGGTTGTAGACTCATTGGAGCCTTTACAAATTGGGCAACTTGGGTTTATATTAACACCAATTTTTTCAAGGTACTCTCTAGTGGGAAGACGTGTGTGGTAGCATTTCCATAAAAAGACTTTGATTTTGTTAGGACACTTGATGCCCCAGATCCATTTGAAATTGGTACTTGTAGAGACTTGAGTGTGTTTGGTATGAAGGAAATATTTTTCGGAAAATATTTTTAATTTTTCCATGTTTAGTTGGCTTAAATATTTTGGAAAATATTTTTCTTATGAATTCATTTTCGTCCAATTGGAGGAAATATTTTCCTTATAAGAGAAGGGAAAGCATTTTCTAAAACTCCTTCTCAATCTTCTCACCCTCGCCAACCCACCCACCTCCTCTCTCCAAAAAGGCCTTTTTTTTTTTTTAAATTTCAGTTTTTCCGTTACCACACACCCTATTACCCCTCCACCCCACCCCATCCCAAAAAAATTTATCTTTTTTACCTTTTTTTTTTTTGCAATTTCAAATTTCTATTTTTACATTTTTCTGCACCACCCGACCCCACCCCCACCCTCACTGCCCCTCCCCCCTCCCGAAAAAAAATATTTTTTAAATATAGTTTTTAGTTTTAATTTTTTTATTTTTCGGTTTAAAGGTTCAAAATTTCACAAGTTTCAAAGTTATGAGTTTGGAGGTTTATGTGTTTGGAAGTTCACGGGTTTAGAAATTATAAAGTTTACGAGTTCGAAAGTTTAGCGGTTCGGAAGTTTATGAATTATTTTGGTGATCACGCTCAACTATGTCTAATAAAAGACTAAGCGGGGATTGCAAATATAATCCGGGTATTTTGCCCAGAGTCGAATCCCACAGATAACTAACCTATCAATTGTTGTTTTTAGAGTAATAGATTCTCAATAATCAACTTTCCCAAAAGTTATGAATATTACTTTCCAATGTTTTTATTGCTACAGCTGAACGAAAAGAATAAAACTAAAGATTAACTACTACTGAGGTGTAAACAAATGTGATAAAAGTCTAAGGTTATGGTTTCCTCCATTGATAAAATTCCTTCTTGTATATTTCCTATAGTTTTGGCTTAGTTACCTTTATCAATCATGAACACTCCAGCTATCATAAATCTCTCTTAAGTAATTATGATAATCTACTAGACACACTCTCTCAAGTTACGCTAGCTAAATTGCATTACAGTTTACTTTAGATTGCACCCAAGGTATCGTTATCTCTAATCAAACCTTTAAACTCTCGGTTATGGATCTCTCCTATACTCCGGGAGTGATGTTGTTCGAACAACTACCTAAATATGCACTCTCTCTCAAGTAAATACATAATAAATAGGAACAACTAATTGAGGGCCCTTCAATCAACTACAACAAGAACGTAGTTGAACAAATAGAGATTAACAACCAAGCAAAACTATATTAATATCACAATAAGTTCACCCTCAATGGGTTTCACCAAAACCTTAGATTAAAGAAGTTAACTACTCATAATAGTATTGAAAACTACAAAAGAATTCATGAACAATGGTAAAAATCACAAGGGAATGAGATAAGGATTGATGCCCAATTGCTCTCCTTGCCTTTGCTATTCTTGTTTTAGACTCTAAACCTTGATAAAATACTCTTTTGGACGAGTTGAACCTTATATAGGTTAAGTGGATTGGTCCCAAACTTCCAAAATTGCCCTTCCAAAATAACGTTCTCGCCTGGACTAGCGCGGCCGCGCTATACTAGCGCTAATGCCCGCACTAATGGGGTTTCCGTCTGCCTGGTTTGCTGAACTAGCGCGGGCGCGCTACACTCGCGATAATGCCCGCGTTAATGAGGTTTTAGTCTACCCCAAAGCACTGAAGTAGCGCGGGCGCGCTACACTCGCGTTAGTGCCCGCGCTAATGAAGTTTCATTCTGTCCCAAGCGTTTTCATCTTCAATTCATTCATAAATTATCCCATGGGGCTTTTCTTCTTCAATATCGCTCAAATCACCATCCTAAATACTCAATAGTGCATTTAGCTCCTGTGAAACACAAAAATTACGATTAGAGCCAATTTATCATCATTTAATAATCTTAAGACAGTGAAGCATCATTAACTTATAGGATAAACATACGCTAAACTACGTTAATTTAGCCTGTTATCAACACCCCACACTTAAATCATTGCTAGTCCTTGAGCAATCCACTATATCCTACAAGGTTTCTTTCATCAAGCAGTTCCCTATGGTATCACACCACTAACATTTTATGAATATTGTACCTAACCGTGTAACATCTATGCCTCAAGTGGCGGCTCTCACATGCCATGCCATGCCATACTCTTACTTCCTCAAAGTACTATGCACAGAGGTCAGGACTTACCTTTCTGTCATGACTCGTGCCCTCACATCACACAATCGAGAGTAGTTCCACAAGAGTAATATTAAGAACAAGTAGGAACTTAAAGTAGAAAGAATTCACTCACTCTCGGAAGGAACATTCATATGCCACAAAGATACACCATAGGCTTGCCCGTAGTGTAATACTATACTAATCGAGTCCATTCAGTCTAAGATCAATTAGGTCTTTATTTGGTTGTAGTGTAGGCCAAGGTACGTGTACGATATCTTTAGATATAGTGACTAACCTCCCTAAGCACTTTTAATACAACTACTGTAGCTTCAGCCCATTGTTATGTTTGGCCAGAATTTCCACCACTCTCTTTCGTTTACCCCAGAATTTCATTAGGCGCATTTTGTTTTTTCTTCAACTCACCACCCATCAAGGACTGTATTTTATTCATTGTCCTTCTTTCTTCCTATTTTTTTTCCCAGTGGTGTTCATTCTTTATGCTTCGCACCATTCTTCCTATGTCGCTGATTCCACTCAAAAACCAGACCACCACCCCACACTTAGACTTTTACATGTTCTGTACAATTCAAGTGCTTATAGGAAGTACATGGTTCAAACAGTCAGGCTATTCAAACAGTTGGGTATGATTTGTAATGTGGTTGCCAACAAAACGAGCTTATAAGCTCAAAGGGTTAACTATGGTGAATTGTAATCTGGTGGGTACATATTTATGTCCGGCTTAACAAAGAAATGCCTATATCACTTCTAAGACTGAACAAACTTACTATTTCGCTTTACACACACACGGGGCAAGTTCTAGGAATCAAATGTGGACATAGAGTACAATGTAAAATACCTTACACACACATGGCACGTAATTCACTCCAAATTGGTTCATCAAGACACTCTATTGAGCATTCAAATCCGTTACAATATGCAAAATTAAGGCATTCTACAAGAGTCAACCAATGAGCCTAAGCGTCACACTCTAGGTTCTTTGGTGTTCGGGTGTAACACACTAAGGGATGCATCTCTTTGACCAAAGGAAACTTAACAACTAAACAACAATAAAAAGAAAACTAACTATACCCGGTTCAAGTTAAACCCTTGGAAAAGAACCGTGGTCAAAACAAAAACCAAGGGGGAGTTGCTACACTACCTAAAAAGAAAATAAAAAAAGTCTTTTTGGTGTTTTCTTTGGACTAACTTCCCTCAAGAAAACTGCCTAGGTAGTCCGTCATCAGGAAGAGTCCACTACATTTTTGTTGTTCTTTTTTTTGATCGACTTAGACCCTCAAGAACCCCGTTGAAGGGATCCGTTGTCGGGCCAAGACGACTTAATTGATTATACTATGTACAACACTACCAAAACAAAAACAACCTTAAACAAACTAACAAAAAGAGAACATGAAAAGCAACTACAACTCTGCCAAGTTAAACGAAAATTAAAGCAAACAAATAACAAGTGTACAACATACAACAAACAGGGAATCCTTCCCCCACCCCACACTTATACTGAGGACAGGGCCAGTAAAAATACAAAGTAAGGTAAGGGGACTTCCCTGACAACTCAATCTTGGTCGGAGACAGTTCCTGGGTCCACGTTGCAAGCACGACCCAGGGCGCGTAGCCAACCCATAATCTTCTTTTCTGATTTTTTCTGATGGCTAGCCATTTCATCAACTCTGGTCCCCAATTCAGTCACTGAGGTCCTCAACCCGGCCACATCGTGCTCCAGGTGATCCAAACGCTGTCCCCTACTGGCTCTAGATGAGCCTCCAACATCCGCAACCTGCGCCTGAACAGGCTGCTCCACTTCCATGTGCTCAGTCTCCTCCTCTCCATGTTGAGGCTCCCCCTCCGCTTCATCTTCCTCAGAGTTATGCCCTTCCAATTACTCATCCGCCACCAATGCTTCCTTGGCCGTAATAACTCTTTTAGCTTTGAATGGATGCACTGTTGGCACCCAGCCATCTACAGCAAAGTCGCCTGGCACCCCAGCCGCAGCGCACAATCATGTAACGAGAGATGGGTAGAAGAACCCATACCTTTGGACCTTGCAGCGGATAAACATCTGACCTGGGCCACATCGAATGGTGCATTTGTTACGAAGCTCCAAAACAAACACCCTCGAGGAATGTTCACCTCTGAGGTGTTTTTGGATGGCAAGAGTCTTTTTGGATGGCAAGAGTCTGTTGTTGATTAGGTACAACCAACATTTGGCCTCAAACTTTAGCGCCGAGGAGTGGAATTTGTTCCCATATTTGTACCATTTCAACGCGACGCCCGGTCGACAGATGGTCGGGGTGAACCTATCCCAGGTAGACCAATTTTTTCCATTGGCCTGGTAGGCATCCATATACCCATCCGGTAGTGGAGGTAGCTTGTACATTGTCCGAATGTTCTCCACTGAGGCATTGGCCTGCCTCCTCCGCACTATTACCACATAACTTTTGTGCTCCGGAGCGTTGTCATAAAATTCCCGGACAATCATAGCATTGGACTCATCGGGCTCCTCAAAGAAAACATCCCGGCGACGCTGCATTAACACCTCATACATTCTAGGACAGTTCATCCCGATGGCATCGGAATCCATGGCCTGCTCAGGTACAACTGACTTATCTTCTTTTTCAGCGAATTTTTCCTGAGCCTTTGCTGAGACAAACTCGTGGCTATTGAAAGGCCTCGAGTCAACTTATTTTCAGGGCCTTCCTCCGGTGGAGGATCCTTCCGGTCTGCTCGAGGAGGAGCATGTGGCTTGACGTTGGCGTGGAGGCATGGTACCTACAATTAGCACAGTATTAGCTCAGTACAACAGGGTGACCCAACTGTGGTTACTCAGACTTCACCACGAAATTGGTCACATTAACTCCCTCCAGTGGGGCATTTTTACAAACATGTGGTGGGCATTAACAATATAAACCCCAAGCACTCAATATAGGATATGAAGCACCACCACAATAACTCAAACATAATCACAACACCCCACACTCCACATGCCATCTCTTTTCAGTACAAATCAACTACTACCAAGTATGTCTACCAAATAAGAAAAAACTACAATTTTTGTACACAAGAGAAAAGAAAAACAAAGTTACAAAATATAAAGAGAATTAGTGTGGGAAATACATACCTGTAGAGTTGAAAGAGGGGGATAGAGTAATGGGGGTTAAAGAAGACTTAGACTTGGGATTGCTTGAGTTGTGGGAGGGAGAGGAATTTTGTTTTTGTAGAGAATTGCTTGAGGTTTGGGGGGAAGATGAAGAGGAAAGGAAGAAGAAGGGGAATGGTTTATGGGGGTTAGTGTTCTAACATGAGAGGGAGATTGGGGATAATGGAAGGGGTTGGGTTGGTTGGGGGCGGTAAAAAGTTAATTGGGTGGTTGGGAAAATTACAAAAAGAAAATAACAAAGTAAAAAATAATACTTGAAAAACTTACCTGTGTCGAGACGGACTAGCGCGACCTTAGCGCTAGTGTAGCACGGGCGCGCTAGTACATGGGTTGAGAGGCTGTGTGAAACCCGACTAGCGCGGCCGCTCTAGTGACGAAGTCAGGGAGGCAATGTGAAACCCTACTAGCGCGACCTGTAGCGCGAGAGTAGCGCGGCCGCGCTAGTGGCGAAGTCAGGGAGGCAGTGTAAAACAAGACTAGCGCGACCTCTAGTGCGAGAGTAGCGCGGGCGCGCTAGTCCAAGCGTCAGCAAAGTTTATTCTTTTATTTGTTCTTTCTTGGGGTCTTGTGTTCTCCCCTTTTCTCGCACACCTGCATATGTTAGTACTTACACTATAAACACTATATGTATTGGGTTGCCTCCCAACCAGCGCCTTAGTTAATGTCGTGGCACGGCAATTACAACAAGTCAATGAGTTGCCTCCCATGAAGCGTCTGATTTAACGTCGCGACACGACGCAGACTGAGCGTATTTAAGACTCGCTCAACCTCTGAGGTTCAAAAAGATGCACCACAGACAACTCGTTGGTCTCATTCATCCCCACATACAATTTTAATCTCTGTCCATTAACCTTGAAGGCGTTGGACCCATATTCAGTAGCAATCTCCACAACACCAGAGGGAAACACTTCGACCACTCTGAATGGTCCAGACCCTCGACTTGAGCTTACCCGAAAATAATCTCAGTTTTGAATTATAGAGCAATATTTTATCTCCGGGATTGAAAGTGCGGTCCACAATGTTTTTGTCGTGTAACCTCTTCATCCTCTCTTTATATAGCCTTGTGCTTTCAAATGCTTGATACCTGAATTCTTCCAACTCGTGCAGCTCCGTGACTCGACTTTCACCCGCAGCATCAAGATCCATGTTCAATTGTTTCAGTGCCCACCAAGCTCGATGTTCCAGATCTACATGCAGGTGACAGGCCTTTCCAAACACCAATTTGTACGGAGACATACCAATTGGTGTTTTAAATGCAGTTCTATAGGCCCAGAGTGCGTCATCCAGCTTTTTCGCCCAATCAGTTCTTGTGGCGTTTACTGTTTTGGTCAGCACACTCTTGATTTCACGGTTCAATGCCTTAACCTGCCCATTCGTCTGAGGGTGATACGGGGTTTCCACCTTGTGGCGCACATCATACTTGGCTAGTAGCTTTTCGAAGACACGATTGCAGAAGTGTGTGCCTCCGTAACTAATAATGGCCCTTGGGATCCCAAACCGGGTGAAGATGTATTTCTTCAAGAACCCCACCACCACTCTTGCATCATTGGTAGGGAATGCTGCAACTTCCACCCATTTGGACATGTAGTCTACAGCAACAAGTATGTACTTATTTCCATAGGAGCTGACAAAGGGACCCATGAAGTCAATCCCCAAAACATCAAACACCTCTACTTCTTGTATCGGGTTCATGGGCATCTCATGACGACGTGATATGTTCCCTGTCCTTTGACACTCATTACAGCCCTTCACCCATTGGTGAGCATCTTTAAACACAGTTGGCCAATAGAAGCCGTCCTCTAACACCTTAGCTGCTGTTCAAACTCCTCCAAAATATCCTCCATACGCTGAAACGTGACAAGCCTGCAAAATAGAAATTTGCTCTATCTCGGGGACACACATCCGGATCATGTTATCAATACAAATTCTAAACAAGTGAGGTTCATCCCAATAGTAATTACGGCAATCACGGTAAAATCTTTTCTTTTGGACAGATGGGAGTTCATAGGGTTCAATACCACTCGCCAGGTAGTTTGCAATATCTGCATACCATGGCGCATCCTCCATGCTTGTGGCGAGTAGCTGCTCGTCTGGAAAGGTTTCCAGAATATCCTCTGCTTCTACTGCATTCTCAGCACCTTCAAGTCGTGATAGGTGGTCAGCGACTTGGTTCTCCGTGCCCTTACAGTCACGAATATCTAAATCAAACTTTTGTAACAGCAGCACCCAACGAATTAGGCGCAACTTGGATTCTTTCTTCTCAATCAAATATCTGATGGCTGCATGATCAGTGTACACAATCACCTTCGACTCGATCAAGTATGATCTGAACTTGTCAAAGGCGAACACTACCGCCAACATCTCCTTTTCGGTCACCGTGTAGTTCAGCTGAGCTCCACTCAATGTCCTACTTGCGTAGTAGATTGGGTGCATTGTTTTATCTTTGCGCTGACCTAGCACGGCTCCCACTTCGTAGTCACTGGAATCGCACATGAGTTCAAACGGTTGCTCCCAGTCGGGGGCAACAATTATCGGTGCTGTGACTAGCCGCTTTTTCAGCTCCTCAAAAGCCACCCTGCAATCATTAGAAAACACAAAGGGGTTATCTTTTTCAAGCATTTTACAGAGGGATGGCTATCTTGGAGAAATCTTTGATGAATCGCCGGTAGAAACCGACATGCCCCAGGAAGCTACCTATATCTTTGACCGATGTGGGTGGTGGAAGCTTTTCAATCACCTCTATTTTAGCGCGGTCCACCTCAATTCCTTTGCTCGACACCAAGTGCCCCAAGACAATCCCTTCTTGTACCATGAAATGACATTTCTCCCAGTTAAGCACAATATTCGTCTCAATGCACCTCTTTAACACACGAGTCAGATTTGCTAGGCACTCATAAAATTAATTTTCCACTACTGAGAAATCATCCATGAATACCTCCATGATATCTTCGACCATGTCAGTGAAGATGTCCATCATGCACCTTTGAAATGTGGCAGGTGCATTGCAAAGGCCGAATGACATCCTTCTGAAGGCAAATACCCATAGGGGCATGTGAAGGAGGTATTTTCCATGTCTTCTGGGGCAATTGAAATTTCGTCGTACCCCGAGTACCCATCCATGAAACAAAAGTGAGACCTCCCTGCCAGCCTGTCGAGCATTTGATCAATGAAGGGAAGTGGAAAGCGATATTTCTAGGTGGCAAGGTTCAGCTTTCTGTAATCCATGCAAATTCTCCGGTCAGTGACGGTTCGTGTAGATATCAACTCATTATTGTCGTTCTTCACAACCGTCATGTCACCTATTTTTGGAACACATTGCACTGGGATAACCCAGTTGCTGTTAGAGATGGGGAAAATGATTCCCGCATATAACCACTTGATGATTTCTTTCCTCACCACTTCTTTCATGTTTGGATTCAGCCTCCTTTGGTGTTCCCTGGACGGTCTGTGTCCATATTCCAAGAGAATCTTGTGCATACAGTGTGCTGGGCTGATTCCTTTGATGTCTGCCATGGTCCATCCAATGAAAGTCTTGCACTCAGTGAGTACCTGTAATAACTGATGTACCTGCACATCTAACAAACTCGATGAGATAATAACAGGTAAAGTAGAGTTAGGTCCAAGAAATGCGTACCTGAGATGGGCTGGCAATGGTTTCAACTCCAGTTTGGGTGGTTCTTCCACAGATGGTTTGGATGGCGGGCTCTCTGTTTTCTCTAAGTGTAATGGCTCAAACTCGAGAGCCCTCTGCCATACCCCTTTACCTTCAAGTTCTAACACCCATTCTGGCAATTCTTCCCCATTTACCTCCTCCAAATATATCAAACATGCAGCAAGGGGGTCCTCAATAGTTAAGGACACATCCGGATGATGATTTCGGACGTGGGAGTGTGTTCACCTCGGGTTTCTGATGACCTGGGAATATTTCGGCACCTGAATTGGAATTCAGGATTTCATGTGATTTGGAATTCAGCCTGGAATTGGACCTCGTGATAGCATGGTCCGAATGGAATTCCGGAACTGGCAATAGTTCCGTACAGTCATTTATGACTTGTCCGCAAAATTTGGGGTCATTCCGAGCAGTGTAGACCCGTTCGGCGTATTGATGAGCCGTTGAAATTTCTCTTGAAATCCTAAGTTTGATCTAAGGGGTTTTGGAGAGTGATTCTTGGTTTGAATGATGTTTCTAGTGTTCTGAGAGCTCGAGCAAGTCCATCATGTGATTTGGGACTTGTTGGTATAATTTGTCGAGGGCTCGGGTGGGCCCAGGGGTCTCCCGGACCCCGACCGGGGTCAAAAACCAGCAAATGAACTGCTGGTGGGAATTTATTGGTGTGACCGCACCTGCGGTCCATGAGCCGCACGCGCGAGGTTCGCACCGGCGGAATTTTGCTCGCAGGCGCGGCACCGCAGGAGCGGACAAAGGCCCGCAGGCGCGACCCTTCCCAGGGGTCCAGGCCATCGCAGGAGCGGCCTATTCTCCGCAGGCGCGGCTCCGCAGGTGCGGACAAAAGCCCGCAGGTGCGAGAAATTGCCCAGTGCCCAGGCCATTTTCCGTAGGCGCGATCCAATTTCCGCAGGAGCGAGTCCGCCCCTGCGAAAAGTCGCAGGTGCGGAAACTGCTGGGCAGTCCCATTTAAAAAGCCAAGTCGTGAATTCATT